>JANSTT010017849.1:0-15637 GCA_026745375.1 Platyura marginata | reverse complement strand
GGTTTTTAATCATTTGTATTCAATTTACCCAATTTAAAATAATAAACAAGTACGCATACGGGTATATTATAATCGGCGTAGCCAATTTTTCCTTCTTTACTGGTTTTTTTCGGTTTCTTTCAATAATGAGTTTATTTTGACATAACATCAAAATTCTTCTTTTCGTTGCCTTTTTTATAATGTAAAACTTGTAACTGAAGCTCAATAGTGTAGAGTGTAGACTCTAGAATACGTAGTCCCGTAGACGTCACAAAAGAAAACCAATTTCGCCTTTTCTAATGGGGTTTTTTTGTACTCTTTTTTATTACGATTTATAAAGAAATATACTCTTTTGCTGAAATGAAATATGGTAACCCTACCCCAAAGGGACCTCACACCTTTTTTGATCCTAGAATCTCATATTATAATATCCTCTAAAACTACCCTCTCTGTATTTAGATTTAGAAACATTTTATAAAAACCAAATTGAAAACAAACTTTAAAAAACCATAATGAAATACACTTGTGTGCGCATGATTTTTTATATTTATATATTAATATAATATCATTTTGTAATGTTTTTTTTGTTTTAATGGACATTAACACCATTATATCATGGTTTCTATTGTAGATGTGTGTGCGCCGATCATAACTTGATTATACCATTAAAGAAGAGAATCCCAACACAACAATATAATAAAAAAAAGATTACGAGAAACAAATAGGAACGAGATTTTAAAAAGATTTACTTGAAATTGAAGGAGGTCATGCCAATACATAGATTTATGTGTATACAGAGACCATAGAGTTAAAATTATTATGGACACGATGCATTTGGTTTATTGATTTAAATTAAACGTAATAAAGTGAGAGGATTATAGTGTTTGCGGATTTAACATACCATATAATAACCAACATAAATTAATTTAACAAATATAGTAGATAGGTATAAATATAAATGTATAAATGCATGTCTTACTATACCTAATATTAGATATTAGAGAGTATGTATATAGTTCTGTTAATAACATTAACATAAAATGACCTTTTAAATCATATAATTAAAAAAAAAAAATTATAACCTGATACATTTTCGTTAATAAATATTTAAAAATGCACTTGACTTTTTTTTAAACGTTTTACCAAGTTTTATTTGTTAAATTTATAAATGTCTTAAGACTTTTAAACCAAAAAGTTTTAATGATTTCCGTAAAAACCAAGTTTTGATTAAAGTATGATTGTTATTAAGTGCAAAGTAGCAAAGTTTTTTTTTTGTTTTAAGCTGAACAAAAGTAAAATACTTTTAGTATTATTTTGTAATGTTTGAAACTTTTATAACATTGCGTATTCCTTATCCACCATTATAGTAGACTCCTGTTTCATCTGTAGCTTTAACAAAACACTCTTAATTTTTAAATTTAAGAAAATATTTAATTCATTGTGTTAAACAAAATTATAAATTGTATGTTTATGCCTTCCTTCCTCGCTTCGTGTGTCAACTAGTCTCTCGATCGCTACCAACTTATCAAAAAGAAAAAACCACGATGAGGTTGTTGACATGCCATCTATAGTGTTGTTCCGAATGGAACAACTCCCTTGCCCTTTTCATGAAAATTTTCTCACAAAAAAGAAAAATATTGTTAAGGGTGATTAATTACTATAGATCTTTTATAGAATGTGGATATGAACTATGATTGAAATTTTCAAGAGATGATGAGTGTGATGTTAAATCTTGATTCATAGTTGGTATATACATACGTAACTTTATGCTTATACAATGAACAAATTTATAATTTTTTAGGTATAAAATAAAATTTCAGTAAAAATCGATTAATTAACTCTTTTATTTCTGATGGAAAATCCGACATAATTTTAAATGATATATGTTTGAATAATTAAACCTTGCAATCTTGGTGGTAAAAATTGATATTAAAAAAGAACTAAATGTCTAAATAATTTAAAAATGTTGAAGAAATTTTGTAAATAATCAAGATAAAAACTTAAAGAATAATTTTTCTGTGAATGTGCACCACCATGAAATTTCATTTTATTTTATTATTCAAAGAACTATAAAATTTATGTAGGTAATTACTTCTTACCAATCCCATAAATTTTGTTTTTTATTTAAAAAAAATGATCACTACTTTCAATTTTAAGGTAGAGGTATGTATGTACGCACCACAACCATTAACATTATGACCTATAAAGATCTATCAAATAAAAATTATGTTTCATTTAAATCACCTTAAATATATAAATGTTTTGATTGATTATCATTGGTTTAAGACATGGTTAGTATGTTATTAAATTAAAATTTATAAGTATGAGCTGTAGTTTTAAAATAGATAATAGATCATTTTTTTATTTGGTGCGTGTATATAAAAATTTATTTTCCGATTTCAGAAGCTGAGAACTCCTTAAATATGATAAATGTTAATAAATTTGTTGTACTGACTAGAAATAAGTTCAAAGCTGATAACAACTCTAGTCTGAGTAGTGAGTAATAATGCCGCTATAGAAATGCATACATAGAAATGCTAAACATTTAACATCTGATCATCAGCCTATTGTCAGTTATTTTTCAATTTTAAAATTTCATGATTATTATACCAATAACGTTATAATGGCCTCTGTCTCTCTAATATTCAATAATAGTGCGTTAGAAATAAAATGGCACAAAATAATAATGCATAATTGTGCAATTAATGATAAGGTGAAAATCGTGTTACTTTTATCAACGCGATGTTCTAACTAATATAATCTAGGTATGTTAAATTCTTCTTTCAACAATAAAAAAAAATCACAATTCTTGTAACATTTTTAAATAGACAAATGTTTTTGATCATGCTGCCTACAGGACAAGTAACCGCAACCGTTAACATTCTTTTCTCTTAGAGATGATGTGTTTATTATACATTTAACTTGATGAGTATTCCGCAATGTTTATATTGACCTTAAATTTATTTCTTGTTTTTTTTTTTTACATAAACAATTTAAAATTAAAACTTATAATAAATTCTTAAAAATGTATTTAAATAAACTTTCAGAATCCGGTATTATTAAAATAAACACACAATGAAACAACCATAACGTATGTCTCAATGTCGAACGTTTACTGCTCAACTGTTCCTGATAACAAATATTAAGATTTAAATTGTATTAAGTAATTTAATATTCCTAACCTTTATCCGTTGTAAATGTAGCTGCGGCTGTTATATTATTCCAGAAATTTAAACGACATCCAAACACCCGCATTTCTTTTACACGCTCCTTCATGTTACCAAGAACACTAGTTTCCGTCAAACTCACGCACGGAATCATTTAAAACACTATTTTGTGGTTCTTGTTTCTTATTTAGTATTTTTGTGAAAACATTAAACAAATATCAAACAAATTCACTTTGTTTAATTATTATTTTGTTTTCCATAACTAAGGCAATAATAATATTCCTTCATTTCATCACAGAACTGGTATTATTAGCGCACACCTATTATTAGGAAAGTTTAAACAACTTTTAACATGTGTTTATTTAAATAATAGCTTTGACAAGAGATTTTTATTGTTTATAGTAAGTAGGTACCTATAATTTAATTTTTTTTTTTTTGAATATGTGTTTGTTTTCTGATAAGCATGAGTAATTGTTTTAAAATAACTGTCCGCTATTTTACATAACACCATATATAATAATAATGGTATCTTAGACATTAATATAAGCCAAAGTTCAATGAACAAGACATTAAAAGTTTGTTTAAAGATAATTTTCATTTTATGTTAACATTATCTTTATTGGATGCTGTATAATAAAAATTAATATTTAGTAACCCGAAAAACTCACACCAAACAGACACTCTCCATAATATGAACTTAGTAATTATATAGTACGATTTTGACCCCCTGGAACGCACTCTTTAACTAAATACTAAACAACTGTTTCGAAAAGATATGTTTACAATCTCGTTCAATTATTCCAACTTTATGATGCAAAATTATGGTAAATTTTGGCAATAAAAATGAACAAAACTATTATGTGGATGGCCTATAATGTCACTCGTGGAAAAACAAACGGCCTAATAATAGTACTGGGCTGGCCACATGTAATTAAAATAGGGATAATTTATATTTATAAATAAAATAAAGATTAATTAATCGTATTTACAGTAAAAATCATCAAACATCTGTTTACCAGATATAATATTGATGATCATCTGAAGTGCAATATTTCTTTATAGTGTGTATAATATAAAATCAGCAATATGAACATTAACATTTTTAAACTACACATATACATCTATATCTTTACATAATAACAATAAGTCATATTAAGCGTAATGATTCTGCAATTAAAAATCATCTTTAAAAAAACAAATCGTAAACTCAAAAGAATAAATTACAGAACATAAAATTATTATACATAGCTTGTTGTATGTTAGCGCAAAAATTAAAGTTAAGCGTTAAGATTATCATAAATATATTACAGCAACACTTATATAATATATATATGTTACTCATTCGAGATATCGATTATCGTTCTCCTAAAGTGTTTTTGAAAGAAAACCAGAAAAACAAAGTTTATTGACCACTTGAGAAGAAATGTTATTGAAAGGGTATCTAGACAAGCAATTATATGATTGGCTGCATTGCTATAGGCATCAATAACATAATATTGTAATATTATACCTATAGTTAAAAAAAACTATGATTTTTCTGTTACCTACATATATGTAGATCTGTTAACATAGTTTAAGTTTAGGAGTAGTTTTTAATATTTAATAACGGCTATTATCAGAAATCACGTAAAATGAAACAAATAATAGCGTTAACTACATATAATAGCTCACTATTTATGTATGGTGTAGCAAAACAAAAAAACATACCTATGGGAATAAATTTTGATTTTAGTTTGTTTGAAAACTTGCTGTTTTCAAATTTGTTCGGTTTATTTGAGTACATATATTTTTCATTTATCGATCCAAACGGATCTACAGGCAAAAGGAAAACTATACTATCATGAAAACATAAAATTTCGGAATCAATTCTTTGATGGTGACACCTGACCTGACCCAACTTCCGTTGTATAAGTAATTTTATTACTCCCGAGATGGAATTACTAGTAATAGTTGCCGGGCTTAATGAATCAATGTAAGAATCGACTTCTATAGATAAGGTCTCATCATACGAATTATTTATTTGAGTAAAAGTAAGGAAGTTCTCCGAGTTTCTAATAAGGAGTATATAGACAATTTAAAGAATAGGTTTAGAGCAGATTGTGTAGATTTTGTGAAGAATTGTTTCAATATAAATTTGTTTATTCATTAAAATGTTATCATTTTATTTAGCAAACAGGAAATGTTGAGTCTATTGAGAACACAATTTAGTATTTAAGATGAATAAATAATGTTAACTAAAGTTGAATTAATACGACTCATACTTAAGGATATGTTCCATTAAGGGAATATGTCACAAAAAACTAAATAAAATATTTAAGTCCAATTATGAAATATTGCGATAAATTACAAATTAACTAGTAAAATATCTACTATAATATAGTTCGTATAAGAATTTTATGAATTAGCACTTCCACTAAAGAGGTCAGCAGCATTAGTAATAACACACTAGGTGTTGAATATGTACGTTGAACATGTACCCTCAAATAAGTCAAGAGATAGGAAGTACTCCTATTTATAAATTTATTAATAGTCGAGATAATTTATATAATGTAAATGAACGAAAAAAGGAACATTTTATGTAACAAGTGATGCCATAAGACATTAAAAAAAAACTATTTAGGTGAGCTATTAAATTCAAATTAAATCTTCATTTTTTAACACATATCATAATCTTACATTGGATGTTAAACATTTTAAAAATATACTTGTTATATATGGGTATTCCGAAAACATATTTAATTTATACATTTTTTGACCTTTCCTGTTGTTATGTACATTTCATTTATTTTTTTGGCAAGCGCAGAAAATATATGTATTAAAAAACAAAAAAAAAACAACGAAAATAAAGAAACGTTAAAGATGTCTTTGACTCGTGCAGAGATGGCGTAGAGAGAGAGGATTAACAATTATACAATAATGTAATAATATCAAAGTGTCCCAATTAAATTCATGTCGGGTAATTATTTATTTTGTTAATGATATACATAAGTAAAGTAGTAATGAGAGCATTTTTTTCCTTTCTTTGGAAATGTATTGTCACGTTTCTTCTAGTTAAGAACATACAGTAGAGCAATACATAAACAATCTTTAATTATTATAATGAACTATGTATACAAACACACAAAATCTAATAGTTGTAAAGTATATATTTATGACCGAATTAATTTTCAAGTTGCATATACATATATTCTTTCAAATAAAGAACAAAAATAGAGGTAAGTATATTAATGGCTTAAGTCTTAATTGTAATTGGTATTTATGAAAAATATTATTATAATTTATAATTCCTATCGTTATTGTGAAATGTCATCATTTGGAAATCACATCACAAATTATTATTAAACCAAACTATTATAAAAGATTTTTTTATTATTAAGAATTTTTTAAATTCAAAATGTTCATTTATTTTTCATTTTTGTCACCAAGAAACTTGTTTCTCCGATATGGAGAAGCAAAAAAAACCAACATATATTACACAATATTACTTCTCTATTGGTATAAAAAACCACTTTTAACTGTGCTGTGCGAAGAGACCAGCAACGGATCATAAACGCTGGAGAACAACAACAACAAACACTAAACCAAAACTAAAAGTGGGTTCAAGAAGTTTGGACCCAAGAGGTCCCACCATTGCAACCAGCAACAGCACAAACACATATGTATGTAAGGTATATGTGAATGGAAGAGACAACAAAATGTTGTAGGACAGGATTTTTAGTTTGCTTTATTACCACTAATCGAAAGGTTGATTCACAATATATTGATGAGCTTTTTGGTTTGGTCTTTGGTGCGCTCAAACTGGTAGGAAATCATTAGACATGGTTTAAAGCAGCTCTTAAAGTATTAAACACTTATAGGTATTGAACGAGACACGAATGGGGTCTATTACGATTAGCTATAAAAGATGTATTATGTATATGATGAAAAATGGAAATGATTAAATGATTATTGTCTTTTAAAAACTTAATGTATATACATATATATGTTTGCATACTTCTGTTAATTATAAACATTTTTTTTAGAAAGTATTCATAGAATAATAATTATCATAAAGTGGTTAAAAACCAGTAATGAAAGTGATAATTGATTTGGTCAATTATACCGAACCTGTCTGCATTTGAAAAATTAGAACACAATGATGGTAGGTAGTTTTACCATCTTCAGAGGAGAGAGAGAGAGGAGTCAAAAACTAAAACCATATCTTCCATCATGAACTATTCATTTATAGCTGAATGAGCGTAGCATCAAATGATATTATAACTTTGGTAAGATATCTATTATTTTTGAAGCAAACTGAACAAGACATAGGGGAGGATGGGGTTAGTGTTATAAAATTCTCGAGAATTAGAATATTCACCGGACAGGGCGGTTTATTCGACTAAATATGTATATTTTGCCCTTCCACTCATTCATATCCATTCTGATAGTCTTCGACATCAGTCCCTATTCTACTCATTTTTCTACACTTCGGGGAGACCGCCATACATCTATACCCCCTTTTCCGATACCAACCTACGGCAACGCAAGAAATCTACGTTTAAGACAATTATGCCCATCAGGGTGAACCCCTCTATAGATCTCCCCTACTTTCCCCGTCCTCCGATCAATTTTATTTTTTAACTTTTAACGGCAAAGTTCATTATACAGATTTGTCCCCTTTTGAAGGGAGGCGGAGGGGGACCGATAGGGAGGGTCCCTCTGAGCAATGTTTGTTTAGGGGAGTGCTAAAGCTTAGTTGCTTAGTGGCGGCGAAAATTTCAACCGCCGAGCAAAAATTTGTAATCACGATCTTAATAAAAATTCTTTTATTACATGTTACATACCTACTTTGGAACAAACTCTTTTAGAACTCTTTGGAGTCCGACTGAAATCTTAAATGTGGTTAGTTTTTATTCAGTTGTATATAGCACTAATTTTGATAGTTAAATAACAGTTTGTAAAACACTGCTTTAAATTCAATAACCAACAATAAGGATTTATTAAAAGTCTCTGCCTGACCACACACCAAATATTCATTTTCTATAACGCAATATGTTCAAATTGCAGGTGGCATATCAACAGCCAATAATTTAAAGTGTTTTTTGTATTTGTATACAAAAACATGTTCAATATGCAGTCAAGTTTAGAATTAATAAAAAAAAAATTTAAATATAAAACGCAACGCAATGTTACATATGGTCGATATATAGTTGTAGCAGTTTGAATAATATACTATCAACTACAAAACAAGTACATAATAATAAATCTAAAATGTTGGATAATTACCATTATAACAAAACTCACATTAGTTTTTGACATCTTTATAAGTATGGCTCTCTTTGCTTCTATTCTTAAAACCATTAAATTGGATTTTCTCAACAGGAACGCTACGTCACCATATACGATTACAAACGATGTGTGTGTATTGGGGCAGTGACCCGCGCGAACCACAGATGAATAAATTTAAATTTGAACAAACATAAGAAAATGAAATAAAAATAAATATATATAGGTATAGGTACATGATGATGTACTTATTTTATTTTCATGGACTCGGCTGTCAGAAATTTTTTAATTGTTCTATGTTCTATTAAATAAAGTTTTAAAGGAATTTTTAAATTAAATAATGAACTTAGATCATCATTAGTATTGATTTTTATTTTAAATTACAATAAGATGTTTTATTTTTCAAAAATAATCCTCTCCCAGAGGAAATACAATCCCCGTTTGATTTTATCGGAATAAAAAAGAATGAAAAAAGTACTTAACTCAACTCAATTCCTACCATTGATATTAAGGAATAACCCCTTTGTTCGGTTTTACTTTTATATCTTCCCATAAGAAGATGTGTCAATGAGGCGGATTTTATTTTTAATTTGTTTGCTTCATAACAAAATAATCAATAGTGACATTATGAAATACATTTGCATAAGTGCATTGCTTTATAGATCAAGATTAAAACACCTTTCATATTGTGCCAAAAAATATGATCCAAAAAATGTTAATTAAGCTGTTCTCAAATTTCATTAGATACTATCATTTTAGAAGTTTAATTCTATATTGAAAAATAAAACACCATTGAAACTATCAAAATGCCATGCACTTCATCAGAAATTAAATATCACAAGCGATATTTTAAATAAGAAAAAAAACCTCAATTTCTTAGATGTACAAATACGATATGAATTTACAAAAATGTTTTGTTGCTACATTTTAATACAAGACAAACCCACATGCGTTTTATTAATGAAGAAAAAAACCAGCTCTTTAGAATTTTGCCAAAAAAAAACTGTTGTTAGTCTATGACATTGGCATAAAATAACTTATTTCTCCCAAATGCAGGTACAAAACCAATTTTTATTTTTGCGTTCCACTTATTTATTTTGACAGCGAATTTTTTTTTTCTTTTCTTTCTTTGGAATATTATGCATTAACAAAGAGATATGAGTTTAATATTATATTTTGTGTACGTATGTATATACTACATACTCGTTACTTTCGTTCTTTTTATTATAGTATAGCAATTAATTTATCTTACGCGGTGTAAATAAATTTAGAATCAAGTCTCGGTCGAAACACCATGCAAAAATATGTTTCGATACTAATTCATATGTAAAATTATTTTAAACCGTTAAACGTCTTACTCATCGTGTAATTTTTGGTAGGTACAACAAAAGAAATTAAATGGTTAAAGTAATTTTGAATTTTATTTTTTACTTACTTGGATTGTTATTCGTTTCGGACCAATGAGTAGCCGCTTGACATCCAAATGCAGTACGATTTAAAGATTTACAGCATGACCATTTCTTGCCAAGCCATAATCCAGGATGGTATCGATAAGATTTGGGGCTATTAGTTTCTTCACATACTAGAAACAAAGTAAGTTATCGGTTTTATCTCTCAGAACTTTTCTAATTTATATAGTTTGTTTACGATTTTCAATAATCATGCATATATTCTTTAGGCCCAGTTCTATAAGAGATTCCCTTTGTATATATATAGAAACTTTCACTTTTTACTTTTGAAAAAACAATTAGAGAAATAATAACAAAGGTTAAATCTACAAATTGGCTTTTAATGAGAATACGTTTAGAAAATCAGGAAGCTGATTTACAAAATTAAATTGACTAAATCATTAAGACTACTTACCAGCTCTTATAGATCTTATCCATTCAGATCTTTCTTTCTCATTACTAGCAACTAAATAAAGTGTATACTGAGGTAGTGATCTTCCAGGTAATTGATCATCGGTTTCACAATAACCTATTTGAAATGTGTAACCCTAAAATATTTTAAATAATTATTAGAAAAAAGAAATATTTAAAAAAAAAATTTAAAAAGATCTAATTATACTTACAGTTGGAATGGAACTATCTCCACCATCATTGTTTAATATAGCCGGTTCGACTAAACGTACACCTCTTATTGAAATTCGTCCACGTTCTCTTCGTTTCTAAATTGAAAACAGTATTTTAGTCAATTCCATTGTGACGATAATATGGGACAGTTTTGTTATTAATTTTTAATAAAAAAGTATTAGTAAACATTATTAACAACATTTATAAATCTACGTTACAAAGTGTAATGTCAAAGCAACTATGGAAAATCACAAACCTGGAAAAGATTAATCCTTCAATTAGGACATGGTAATGGAATGAATTGGATCTAAATTAAGTTACACTTAAATAAAATTAGTTAAAGTCAAAGAAATTGCCCTCAAAGCCGCGGTTTACGATTAAATTATGAAAATGACATTTTTTGTTGTAACTATACGAGATTCCCAATTCAATGGACTATATTCTTATAACAAAAGTATATTTTTAAGGACAGCGGAATTTATAAGAAAACTAATTATATTTGAAGGAAAACTAAATGCGAAATTTATTATTTATTCATTTATCGATAAAATATCTGTTAGAATTATCATATTAGTTAAAAAAAATTATGTTTTGAAAAAGTCAGCAGTTCATTTTTAATAAATAAAGTAAATAATACATTATAATAACTAGCCAATAAAAAAAGAAGTAGAACTGCAGAACTATAAAATATTGGTTAATCAAATAATTGAGTTACTTTCCCTTCATTTAAATTTAAAATAATCTTCTATTTTTTTTTTGTTATTTATTATTTATAATTCTTTAGTACAGCCCCATAACAAATTTTCACAAATATCCGATTTTACCGCTTCAGAAAATATTTCAAATACCTCAGCGCATACAAAAAAAAAATCTTTTAAATACATGTTTATTGTGTTGTTTTATTATGATTTAAATATTTTCTGACATGGCATTTATATTACATAAACATAATTCATATTAGTCAGAGCCGTATCGTCTTTTGTTGAATGGAAAATTCTACCGTGTCGTCCTTTTTTTGTGTATGCATGGCTTACCCTACAGCCTTACATTACAAAAAAAAATTATGACACGAATTTTATAGATATTAAATAAACGTTTTTTTTTCGTTCTTCAGTATTTATCCACATACATGCATACATACATACATACGGATGTATAACAAAGAGATGTAATTTGATGTAATTTCTTCTTGGTTGACGACTCTTTCCAAAAAATGTGAATTGTAAACAATGAATCAGAAGTTTGTTATTTATTATTTTTGATTTGATTTATGTGTGGATGCATATTTAAGAAACTATATTACTCATCGGTGTTTAAATTTTTATGATATGTTAGAGCATTGTTGGTAGGAAGGTACTCATTTTCTTATACATGATGAATACAAGAAATAATAGATACAAAACTATTAGTAAATGGTAATTGATATTTTGGTAATTTGTGTACATATATTATTCATATTGTGAGAAATACAATACATATTGTGAGAAATTTCCTATTAATTAGGTACTCATATTCATATAGTAATTTATGAAACGAGAGCTGAGATTATCACACAATTAATAACTGATTGCAATTTTGGAAAATTTTCATTATTCTAAGAATACCATAAGCTTCCAAATTTATAACTTCTTAATTTTTAACATTTTTTTAAACCATTCAAAAAATCTGCTTATCCTTCAATCATTCCTAATTTATAAATTTGTTGATAAATTGATAAAAAAAGGATGACTAAAATGGAAGAATCTCAATTAATTTCAGACTTTAATTTAAAGAAATGCTTAACATTAAAAAATATACCATCTTTAACCCTTTTTTTTCTTTCGGATGTCTCAGAATAGCAAATATTTTGGTTGTATCTTCATTTAGATTAAATAAACAAATAAGATTACCTTACAAAACAAATAAAGATACGACGCATTATTTCTACAATAAATTTAAAACAAATGTTTGATACGTGCCAAAATAGCTTTTTTATCAAAACTAAAAAACAAATAGTTACATAAACACGTTAACAAATAAAAAAGCACAGGCTGTTTAATTGAACTCTATTGTAAGTCTCAATTAATGAGTAATTGATTTATTTAACGTAATGCAATCAATTTGAATGGTACATACTTAGGTATCAAATCATCTGTTGTTTAATTACTTCAAGTATTCATTCATTCACAATTCTTTTTAATTCAATTGATTGATTTTCTCAATGGATATCTCTCAAAACTCAAAATTGTATTTTCTTTCACAAAACAAAAACCAAATTAATATTGTAACATCTTAAATCATCAATTGTATAAGTCTACATAGAACTATCAGGTTGATTTTTATAGTTATTATTATCTAGTTAATTGCCATTAGTACAATGCCAATAATTTATTTTAAAATGCACAAATTGTTAATATTAACTTACATTACTTCTAATTAAATAAATAACACTTTCAATTTGATTGTTATTCACTTAAAACGAGCAAATCATGGCGGATAACTGAACTTTACTTACACATTATGTGTACTTTTTTTAAGGGCGGTTCCAACAACAACAATATTCCAGAGGTAGAAAACTCAATATAACACATTTTATAGAGGGGTGTCATTTCACTTGAATTTATAGTGAATTATGTAAGGGTGGCAATGTAAAACTATATGTTTCTACCTATACGAGAAAAAGAATATGCCAGTCATTTAACTAAAAAAAAAATTTAAAGGTGGTTTGAAATACGGTAATGGTTAATGGGGAAAATAAAACAAAAATATCCTTACAAATGTGAATCATTCATTTTTGTACCATTTGTGTGGCGCATGTGTAAAGTAAATGCATTGTTTTTGGTTTGACATACTTTAAGGCGTAAGATGCTAAGAAATAGGCCATAATGACGATTACAATTTTTTTAAATTGAAAAAAATTCTTGTACACCTGAATATTTTTATGCTTAAATTACTTTGTAGCGAAATATGTAATTAAAATAAAATAATTTAAAAGGAAATATTTTCAGTCAGAAACAGTTAAACTTTGGGATAGCAATAAAAAATATTAAGTATCTCAATTTAAAGAAATAAAACTTTTGTTCAGTCGTCTGTTCCATAGTTTTAATTGTTATTTAAAATTATATTTTTATATATAGGCAATGTCATAAAGTTGTAGTAAGTTATGTAGTCATAAAATCCCTTATATTTTCTGTTGGCATTTGTTTATGACATCTTAACCTTTTTGCAAATGCGCACAATTCGATATCTCATTGCCGCCAAGAGACAATTAAGACCGACCCAAGGGATATACAACCCTTGGTCCAAATTCTAAGAAATGCAAAGGGTATTAGATATTTAAGAAAAGATTTATGAATATTTAGGTTTAAAATATTGTATATATAAACTCGTACAGGGCAAAATAAAATTTAATTCAAATCACAACTGGTTGTGTTTCACATTGTTTGTTAGTGTAGTGTTTAGTGACATTATCAAAATCGCATCAATAAATCAGAGATTACTCAACAGTGTCAGACGTGGTTCTTCGTTTCAACTATCATCAGAAGTGATTAATATAACATCAAATCCCATCAGAGATTATTTAAGTATCGCTCTACGCTGAATCGAACATCAGACGGAATTGCAACGTTACACCGAGACTATTAATTATTGTCTGCATCGTAACAATTTGATCAAAATAATACATCTAACTTTCTTACGTACAAAATGGCAAAAGCACAATTGGATATTGCAAATGAAATCGAAAATTTGGCTGCCAGACCAATTTTGCCAGTTGAGGGAAATTTACAAGCAGACGACTGACAATGTTGCAGAGCCTATGCAACATATTTAAACAAGGAAATGTTCGATTGGTCGTGCCAGAAAACCATCCGTATATAATGAAACAAGTGTATGATCGAACAATAGCGACATGTATCAACATATCTGATTTTTTGAACGAAGAGTACGAAACTGTTCTAAAACAAGATCTAACACTAAGACTAAACATCGATCTTGTAAACAGAGAAATATCAAGTCTTGATATTCTCATAAAGCCAATTTGGTCAGAACCTGACTCAAAATCATTGATGTATTATGAATGTATGTCAGTAACGATTGACAAAAGATGGAATGACATGGTAGCTCTACATAGAAAAATAATTAACTATGATCAGCAAATATATCAAAAATATAACTATACCATTGACAATTTCTTAAAAATGAAAAACAATGTTCATAAAGCACAATTATTTCTACAGGAATCAATTGCATCTCTAATACCAATGCAAATACCAGCATCATCGTCACAAATTTTGCAGCTATATCTCACGGAATTGCCAAGAAACACAATACCTACATTTCAAGGAGAATATCATAGTTGGCAACAATTTAAAGAACTCTTTGTGTTATTAATTTAAAAGAACACCATGCCATGTATTCAAAAGATGTTGTACTTAAAAAGTAATCTTTGGGGTGAAGCGCTAAACATTATTGAGCATCTTCAGATATCAGAAGATAACTATGAGACTGCATGGGGGTTATTGGTAGCCAGATACGACAATAATCGACATCAGGTAAATTTTATATTGAATAAATTGCTAAATCAACCAGCTATTCAATCAGAATCAGCAGCCCGCCTAAAATCTCTGCATGACAGAATTAAAAAAAGTTTGTATGCTTTGCACAAGATAGACGTCAGCACAACAAACTGGGATCCAATATTGAATTTTCTTTTAATTAAAAAATTAGATGCAAAAACACATGACAGTTATGAGCAATCACTACCAAACGAGCTTCAAACAGTGAATTGCCTATTAGAATTTTTGGACACAAGAGCCCAAATCTTGGAAGATACGGGTCCAGGCTATACTAACAAAATAAATGAGACCTTAGTTCGGGATGATCTAGAAAATTTAAAATCACTAGATCATGAAAAAAACGATGGGGTTGTGTTACAACAGTTGGAACCCTCTACAATCTCAGAGAAAGAAGAAATCTGTTTAGACTCACCGCTTATTTTTCCGACACTTAACCCTTTGTCCGACGATAAAGTTACGATAAAACATTGTTCTGAAGTTGTTGCTTTCCAAGATACATTGAAAAAAAACCAAATGACTAATATCATAGATAAAAGTATAAGATGGTTCACTCTCATATAATGAATTTAGTCATATTTTACTGAAAGATCAGCACCCA
>JANSTT010017848.1:0-15638 GCA_026745375.1 Platyura marginata | reverse complement strand
GTGTATAGTCCTCGGTTTAGGTGTTTAACTTTGAAATACAGAATACCCAACGAATAATTTGACGCTACGTCACTGATTTTACATTTTATATGAACTAACCCTATTTTATGTGATTAAAAATAAATTTTTGTTTTCAAAACTTTTTCAAAACAGCACCACCATATCAATTATTGCTACATTCAGAGGGCGTCTATGTACATATATTTAGTTAGTTCCAGAGCGCACATACCACAAATTATAGAGACACATTCATGCAAATTTTGTGTTAACAAAAAAAAAAACAAAAAAAAACAAAAAAACTTTGAACGACGTGCAAAATACAAAGCTTTGAGAAAGCTTTTTTTAATAAGTCCAACTCTGAAACTTTATGTAAATTTGTGATCATGTTTTTAGATAGATAGAGTCAGTGGTTGGCAAACTTTTTCGACTCGCGGTGCTCGTTTTGAACTATGATTTCCCCATGGCGCCCTTTCCCTAAGCCAAAGCATGACTAATCCTGAGTAAGAGACAATATTATTGACAAATAAATTTTTGTTTTTGAAAAACCCTTAATTATTTTATATTGTTGCAAATTCTAAATTATATAAAAATACAAAACATCTTTAAAATTAAGAAAGTTCAAAATTGTGTCACTTTTTATTAAAAACCGCAAAAAAAACCGGCTAAGATGTTCCGTAACATGATGATTGAATGAATAATTCCACGTTTTGTTCCTGACTGTATACCGAGAAAAAGTATTGCTCCACCAGAAAATTTGAAGGAATTCAGGTATAACTTCGAGAATGATGCAGATTACTCTACAAATCTTTTGTTTTATTGCATTAAATATAAGTTTCTGATTACTTGAGCAGCCACATTTTAGATTTTTGCCTTCGGCTAGTGAAAATTTAAAATTTTTATATCGCCTAACACAACTTTGCCATCTATTAAATTTGACATTTTAACAAATCTGCTACATAAATTTGATAAAATTTCGTAACGCGCCGTTCACCATCTTTTAAAAAAGGTATTGAACTGAAAACATCTCTTCTTTACCGACTATATTTCTAATTGTTATCTGTCAAATTAACATTTTTCATGTCAATTGTTCATTGAAAAAATAATTCGGTTTGTTTCAAGTTTGTGAAAAATTATGGTGAAGGTGAAGGTGCTACACCACCGCCGGCCGCCACCGCTTTCAGTGTGTTTCACAGCTATACAACCACCGCGACCGCGTCCGCCACCGCCTCAATGTGCGTCGGCCTAAAAGCAATATTTTGCGGCGTTCCTGTAAAAACGTCGTGGCGCACTATGGGAACCACTGAGATAAATATATATATATATACGATTGCTGGCTGCAATATATGTATAGTTAGTAATTTGCATTTTGGTATATTCTCAAGTTGAGAGAGAGAAAAAAAAATTTATTTGGAACAAATTTAGAATATAAAAAAAATTACAACATTTTTATCTGCCTCGTGCTGTGCTCGGGTTATATACATACATATATACAAATACATATATACATATTATATATAATATTTACAAAATATACCGAGTTAACATTTAATAGAGATACGTATGCAAATACTACCCCATAACAGTGTGGTGTAATGTAAACTGTAAAATTTCTTTCTAATTAAAGGAAAAGCGAAGCAAAAACTTGTTAAAAAAGGAACATAGAATTTTCCACTCAGGGTTGTTGTTGTTGTTGGATAAATATTGTACATATTTTTTGCTTCTTTTTAAATACAAAAAAAAAAAAATAAATAAAAAATTACTTGCATATTCAACATCATAAGATAGAAAATTACCGTGTTTTGATATATAAAAAAAAATTTGCATAATTGCATCGCTTGACTTGCTATCTTGGGTTGTAACAAAAAACTCTTCAGAAAATTTATTATGTAGCTTAGTACACACATATAGTAGGTAGTAGGTAGACATATGTATATTAAATCTATATACATACATATCTACATATAATATCTAATGTTAATGGGTGTTTCGTCACGCTTGTATTTACATCTTAATTAAATTAGTGTAAATTTCATTACCTTGTTAATGCGTACCATCAAAATCAATATTGAAATAATTACTAACCGTTGCTTTGTCTTGGGTATACATTATATATGTATGTATGTGTGAATAGGGTAGTGTTATCGCTGATGAAGATGAAGATTAGATTTCATTTTGGGCAGATAGTGATAGAATGTGGAGAATCCGCTACAACAAACCATCATGAACATGAAACATAAAGATTGGTCGACTTCGATGGGCAAGTTATGTCACCGGAATAGAGTTCCGTTAAAGCCAATGCACACAATTCCTGATAAAAGAAGAACACCGGGAGGACAAAGATGGAAGTGGTTTGATGATGTATATCGTGGTACGCACATACTCTTGGAATCACTTATTTGAGGACCGAGTCAACTGGAGGCGAGGAATGAACGACGCCAACATCCATAACGGATTGTAGTGCATGGAAGAAGAATAATAAAAAGGAGGATTTCATTTTAGAGCAAAGTACTTCTGTCTGAAATTCTTATTAGAATCACCGTAACTTCTTTAATTGATAAACATTTTTGAATATTTTATAACGTATTTTGAGTAAAATTTGATTTCCAATCTTTTTTGCCTAATAAATTTTTTTCGGTTTTCTAACAAAATATCGATAAAATACCCGAAATAATGGTCCATTCTTATAAAAATAGTCAAATAGAGGTTGATTGGTGGTTTTGTCGATATTTTGTAAGAAAACCGAAAAAAAATTATTAGACAAAAAAAATTGAAAATCAAATTTATTATTAAAATAAGATTAAAATTTTGAAAATATTTTAACAATTAAGAGAGTTATGCTGAACAGAGTAACAATTTAAAAGAAACTTTGCATAAGCAAAAAAATCCCTTCGCCACTGTATTATCTCCTGAAGTAGATATTGTGAAAAACTAATATTTCGAATTGAGAAAACTCCCATCGCACAAACTTATTCTATCGAATACAATTCTAATTTCGAAATTCTATCCCACATTGATCTGTCCACCTATGTATGTATGTATATTGTATATCAATACACCAAACAATTCCCAAACCAAACCTATGCAATATGCATAAATGCATACATGCATTATTTACCACTCAATAGCTGTGATATGTCATGACATATGACATTGATGCACTTAAATAAAAAAACTTTAATTTATGATGATTTGAGGGGGGTATCGCGTATCGTACGTAGGCATTTCGTCATGCCATAATATAGAGGCTACACAACAGAGGCTTTTATGAGCTTTAAAAGTCGTCAAAGCAATTTGTTTAATTTATGTTATGGAGCGAGCATGTTTTTTATGATTGTTTTCACCCTCGTAATAAATATGAATCTGCCCTGATGTGCATCATAAAAATAATAAATGTTCTTCGAAACGGGGAAAGTCCTGCATAAATTGAAATTCTTTTTCAAATTAAGTAAAAGTCTCCGTGAAAGAGAGAAAAGAAAGAAAGAAGAAAAAAAAACTTCTTTATTGTTTTAGTTGGAAAAAAACATTTCTGACAGAAACTTTCCTTTTAAATTGATGAGAAATAATGAAGTTATTAAGCTCATTTCTCGGCACATTGATCGTTCTAATATATACATACATACATACATACATATATATATGTTAGACCCAACTTCAAGTGCAATTTTTCTTAGAAGTTTTGATACAGCCAATCTGATAGGAAAAATCATCATCAATAAAGGGTTGAAAACTTCTTCGGTGGGATAACATCAGAATAATACCATCTCCCACATTATATGGATTTCATATATGTATATCTATGCATATATAGAAGGATGAAAAGCACTGTTCAACTTGAATGCAGTTACAAAGCAAGACCCTAATTGTGATTGACAGTGGTTGTTTATTACTTAGGAAATTTGACCGGACGATAAAGTTATGTGAGTAATTGGGATCACAAAAGTTGGGGGGGCGTTCTATTGGGTAGCCAATATGGCAATTATAAAATTTTTAATGAAAGGAAACTGGACGAAATAGAGTAAATTGCTTAAATGACTCAATTTACTTGACAAATTAGCTTTGCATCCTGAAATATGACACAGAGAAAATTCAAACGAAAATAAATTTAATTTTCATTTCTATGATACAATACATTATAGGAGAAACTAAGAAAATTTAATATAAACTAGTCTTTGACGTATCCTTTATGGAATTTACATTTGCATAGTTGAATTATTAATAGTTCTCCACCAATCTCAAGGGACATTTTAAAACTTCATCAAATATTTATTTATCAGCAGGTGGTATATGTAAAGAAAAAAAGAAAGAAAGTAAAATTAACTTAGAATTTATATATTTGAATAATTTTTAAAGTAAAAACGGAATAAATAGTGAAATGTCACAATACATGAATTTGCTTAAATTACTTTAATTGATAATGATATGGGCAAATTTGGGTGTCATTGTTAATATTAGGTACGTACCTACTTCGATTACAACCATAGTTCCTCCTCCATCTTCCACATTTCATCAAGTGACCGTAATTAGTATTTACTATGCTGTGGCCCAGTGGCGACTCGTGATGATTATTGATTCCAAAAAAAAATATTTGGCAGGTTGAGGAACATGTTGACCGCTTTTTGGAGGTTTTTTTTAATATTCAGGGTATGATTTTAAAATTTTCTATTTTTATATTATTTTAATTCCACCATTTTTTGTCTAATAAAATTTTTGAAAAAAGTTAAATTTACAAATTTTCAACAAGAAAGGGTTAACAAAAAAAAAATTATAATTCATTTGTTCAGGAAGGCATTTCTTATATTTTTACTGTTTTACCACATTTTAAAAGTGTATCATTTAATGGCACCATTTAGACCTTAAAGGGTTAACCTTTTTTAAAAGCGAAAAATTTAGAAAACCATTTACAATTAAGTTCTAAGAAAGATGAGCGGCTTTTTGAAAATGTTTGGTTAACCCTTTCATGTTCAAAATAAATAGACCTTAAAGGGTTAATTTTTTTGGAAAAATTTTATTTGGCAAAAAATGCTGCAAATTTTAAATAATATAAAAATACAAAATTTCAAAATTATATCCTGAATATTAAGAAAGCTCAATATTGTGTCAATTTTTTTAGAAAATTTGTATTAAATTATAGCGCCTTAACGGAGAAGAATCGAACTTTATGATGTAATTGCTTCATGAGAAATGTTTTTTTTTTAATTTTTCACGTATCCAAATACATTATAAATATCGATATGGCTTTTAAACGCTTCCGTTGTCAAATTGCTCCTCTTCAATTTATATTGATTGATTGAAAATACTCGTATCTAATTGAAATGACTTGGGTAATACTAAACAAGCAACTATACGCAATACACTGTATGAGTCATATGGACTATCGTCTTGCAGAAGAACTAAAGTAAAACTTTCTTAACACCCCTGCAGTGTTTCGTGACACGTGAAATGAATTTTGACATAGAATTTAATAAAAATTGTCATCCCACACACCCAACCGGCGGCATGGTAAATACTTTAACAGTTGAAAATCGTTTAGTACCAAACTATTTATCGCTTATATATGAGTATATGTTAACTTCTAACAACATGAAAATAACATGATCTATGTTCGATTCACGTATTTCGGTTACGTGACATAAATTTACCATCAACTTGTTTCTATAGTTTATCAGAACATATATTACGTTGAATGGTTCAACCTTTTTGCCCGACTAACCTAATAGGAAATAAACGGATTTTCGGTCCTTTTTTTTTACCCTCACCCCTCCTGGTTTAAAACCTTGCATGCCATATTGTACCTACATACATACATTAAGTCTATTTCATATTATGTATTTTATAGGAAATTAGATATAGTTGCTAGCTGTAACATGTATTGTACAAACCTACTTACCCCACACTGTATGTATGTATATCACCAAAACATGCATTTCCTTTAATTGCATCTCATTTTTCATTTACCTGACAGTATACTGTCCTGTCTTATGAATTTCAAATTAGTATACATATATTGTTAAACTGAGAATTAATTAATGAAAGATGGGAAATATGCATGCATGATGATCATGATACTCTCTTCCCTGATCCCCCCATCCCCCTCTCCTAGCCTCTGTTTGCATATGGTGCCAACACATTCCTTCCGAAATATACCTGCCATGTTAATCAACCATATACTAATGTTTATTAAGTGAAATTTAATATATTCAAACTCAAACTCCTCGCTATATGAATATTATCATAACATGGAGTATTTGTTCTAGTTGCAATCAAACAATATGGCTGAATGCATCTCAAAAATCTACCTAGATATATATTATAGAAAATGAGGTGCCAATTAGTTATGGAAAGTCGACATGAATTTAATAATGTTGCTAATGAAAATGAAAATGTGTGTGTGTGTGTGTGTATGTCTAACAAAAAGAAGTTCTCTCAAACATACATACATTCATTTGTATTCATTTTATTTACTATAGCAATTAGAAACAACTCCCATAAAGTAATGAAATTCTTCTTTCAGCGAACATGACATGACGCCATTATATTGAAAACAACAGAAACAACAGTGGCGACGCGTGAGAATTTTTCATTTTTCAAGATTTTGAATTGAAAACGAATGATTAAAATGCAAAAAAAAAAAAATAAAAGTAATAATATTAAAATTGATTGTAGCGCCACAACAATAAGATGTGGAACTTTTTGGAATCTAGATCATTGATTTTTCATGATTAATTGTCCGACAGATGGACAGATAGAGAGATGTATAGATGTACAAATGGAAAAATGCATAGATGGATAGACATTGCTCACCTTGATTTAAAACACCGTTGTAGTGATATTTACGAAATGTTATAAACTTCCTTCTAAAAGTTATAATACTCATTTAAGCTACACTCATATGGTGATAAATATGAACTACCACACTTTTTACATGTAACCAATGTTCATTTTTTTCTTTCTCTTTGGATTTAGTAAAACTTAACGTTTATCCTTCATTGTAGCATTGTAGGTCATATAGAGATTAATCTTAAAGGATAAAGGTGGCTGTGTGTGAAGAACGTCTTCAAATGTATGATATTGGTGTATGAGGAAGCTCTTACCTATTCACCATGAGACTTTCGAAACTTTCAAAGTTAAGTTATTCAAATGCATGAAAAGGCTAAACCGATTTCATCTAGACGAAATGTAAATACAGAAACACTTTCCGGTGTTAACAGAATGTGCAACGAATATTTCTCTTGCATAATCCGTTGTTCCATATAAACATAACACACTGCAGATGCATGTAGAGATCGTTTTGGTTTTGTATTTGCATAATACTCTACGCTAAATGAACAAATATAATTGTTAAATGCTATAACCAAACTTCAATTTGTTAAATAATTAATATGTCTCTGTACATACGAAATACATACATGGGTTGTCTGTTGATGGCTTTTTAATTTTCTAAAAGTTTATAATATGTTGACTGTTGTTTTCTGCTACTTTACAATGAAAAGCCAATTTTATAGAAATATATCATCATATGGTGTACTATATTAAATTATGGTATAAAGTTGTGTTTGTGAGGTGTTAAGATAGTACATACATATGCAATGCAGGCATATACCAAAGTCGACGAACATTAAATTATTTGGTGAATGAAAATACGTTTAGTAGGTAAATAATTAAATTTATTGTTATAGTGTATAATAGTAGCGTGAA
Source organism: Platyura marginata (assembly GCA_026745375.1). NCBI lineage: Eukaryota > Metazoa > Arthropoda > Insecta > Diptera > Keroplatidae > Platyura > Platyura marginata. The sequence goes on along the minus strand of JANSTT010017848.1, from coordinate 7,943 downwards.
GCACAGTTAATAGGTATCCACCTACCCATGTATCTATCCACAGATAAATTACTAAGTAAGTTACTTAGTAAGTTATCTGTGATCTATCCTATTAAAAGTTGATTTGCATATTAATAAATTTCAATATAATGTTATGATAACGTTGATATATAATTTTTGATTTCTACTTAACCACATTTACTTTATTGAAGAAAAGAAGCCGAGAAGGAGAGAGAAAGAGATAAAGAGGAGAAGAAGACAAGAAGAAGAGGAAAAATGGAGAAAAAAAAGAAAAAGAAGAGGAGAAGCGAAGTGGGGAGGGGAAAAAAGGGAAGAAGAGAAGGCGAAGCAAAGAAAGAAGGGAAGAAGATAAGAAGCAAAGAAAAGCTAAAAAGCCTAAAAGGAAGCAGGAATAAGCGAAAAACCAAAGAAGAAAAGAAGCTAAGAAGGGAAAAAGCAAAGAAGTTAACAAAAGAAGTGAAGGAAACTGGAAACGACGGGAAGCAGGGAAGAAGGGAAGGGTAAGGAGTCAAATAGAAGCAGCTAGAGGGAAAGAATGGAAGAAAAGAAAAGCAACGAAAAGAAGCAGGAAGAATAAAAGAAGGTAAGAAAAAAAATTAGATGATAAAATTGGATAAAAAGGCAAGTAGGTAAAAGATAAAAGAGGAGAAGAAGGAAAGAAGCAACGAGAAAAAAATAGAAATTTATAAAACTATCTAAGCTGTAGTAATATGTATGTAGGAAGAACATTTCAAGAAGAGCTGAATTAAATAAGCCAAAATCCAGAGTTGATATGTATGTATGTACTTTAACATGAAAAAAACAATTAGTTTCATATCGTTCCGAGAAAAAATTTTCAACAGAAATAAAGAGTACCTCTACCTTACATAAATCCCTCATTTTTATTGTTTCACAAAATATACTAAACGATATTACAACAAATCTAAATTTGTCACGTCACTATTATTTTCTGAACAAAAAAATCTAAATCCATGTTAAAAGTTTGCTAAATCAGCACGAGCTATTCGAAATCAATTAAAAAAAAAAACCTGAAATTGAAAGAAAAGAAGAAAAGAAGAATATACTCGTAGGTATGTATGTATGTAATTTGCTCTACTACACAGAATAGAAACAACAAAACCATTCAACAAATGGATTAGCTTCTTTTATTAAATGTTGTTCACCTTTTTAATGACTTTTTTTTTTTGTACTCACTTTGTACTTATTTTCTTCCATTTGACCTGACTTAATCTAATAAGCTTTATGAACAGTTTCTTTCCATCGGAAAATGTGAAACTCTTGAACAGAAATAAAGGTAGCAAGTATAGAGTATTTCTATTACAAAGGAGTATGTACCATATATGTGTAGTGGAACTTAGCTATTCAGGACAAGCATGTATTTATTAGTACGTGCGAGTGGATGATTATTAGATGAGTATGGTCAAGAACTGGAAAGTGTCATTTAAATGTATTGAAAAAAAAAACCATTGAGGAAGCAATAATTGGCTAGTTACACATAACCGTATAAGTAAAAACTACAACAAATATATTGAATATTAATGATAAAAATAACATAAAATTGATTGCAGTGCTATAACGGTTGATCGTGGAATTTTTTGATCTATTAATGAAATCTTCTTTTTTTTATTCTCTATCATTTTTGTCATATTCATTCTTTCTCTAATCCAAATATATTCCCAGTAAATGATTAAACACCCTACAAATGATATAAAATTGAATGCAGCGCCATAACGGCAGATTGTAGAATTTTTTTGTCTATAAAAAAATCTAAATTTTTTTATATTAATTTTTTCTACATTACAACTATATTTTAGGTACCCCACCCTCCCCTATTTTTACTTTGCTCCAAAAACAATAGAGATCTAGGATTACCTAGTAAATTATCAAAATTTCCACTTTCTAGGTTCAGCCATTTAGTCGAAATCTTGATCACGAACACATGGACGGACAAGCATATTTCGACTTAATATTTCACGAGAAAGACGATTGTGTTAAAAAAAAAATGCCTACGTTTAATATTAAGGGGCGTTACAAACTCCTTACCAAAGTTATAATACCCTTTGATTAATATATCATAGGGGGTATTAAAAATAAATAAAATTTTCGTTTGAAGGAAGTCGTCTCTTGTGACGTATACTTTTTTAGAAGCCATCTTTTTGATAGGCGTACGTCTCTATATAATAAACAAGTTTGAAAATTACATTATCAAACTATTATTTACCAAATTTCAAAAAAAAAAAAAAATTGTTGGAGCCTTTAATGCCATACATACATTGTACTTTGTACAGTACAGTAAGGCAAACTGTTGTTAAGACCAATAAAAAAACAGCTAAGTAGGCCATTTGCGCGACATTTAATACATATTCGTACAATTTCCAAAATCTGTTCACATACTGACACACATTAAGAAGATTTTCATTTTATTACACCCATTTAAAAGTTTTCCATAAAAGAAAAGTAGACAGCAATAAAACTCGGCTGTGCCATTTTAAGAATAAAGTGTGGTTTGGCAAAAAATTAAAGCACTTTGTGTATGAATACAATTTTCATTTTAACTAAAATTCTGTAATACTGTGGTACAAAAAGGAATGCTATAAGTACCTATGTATGTATATATTGTACTATACATATGTATGTATGCATGTATATGTATATGCCCTTAATTCAAATTAGGTTTTTGGTTTTTTTTTTGTTTTTGTTTGGAAAATCCCTACGAAATGTTATACACCATAGAAAATTTAAAGAATTTTGAATATATACAGAATAAAAGTGGTACGTGTACGCCAGATTCAGGGCAAAACAAAATGTTATGGCCACTCTCTGTTGTAGAAATATTTTTTTTGTAATGACATAAAAATGTATATTGACTGTACAAATTGAAGCAAGTGAAATAATAAAGGCACCGCTGGGGTAACCTAATTGTTATTAAAGAGGCGTTATGTGGGAAAATAGTTTTTCTCCATTTTTTTTTTTTTTATTGTGTTGGTATGCAGAGAGTATCAATTTCAGTGTAACATAATGATAATTTATATTAAAAGCTTTTAGTAGTTAACATTTGTAGTATGTAGAATTGAATAGGGTTTTTGCAATAACATTTTCGTATATTATGTGCGTATAGAACACGTGATAATATGAAGAAAAGGATCGCATACATATTCATATACGATACGCCTACATATATAATGAGATGGACGCGTTCATTCGAATTCTCTAATTGAACACAAAAAAAGCTTATTCCTTAACGGAAGAAATAAAAATAATTAAACGAAGCATACAGTCACAATAATTATCATAAAAAAGTAAGAAATATTTTGCAATTTTTGGATCATGAAGATTTTTGATTTTGATACTTAGTTGAAAAAAATTATTTTCTTAAATTTTTAAACAAATTTGAGTGTAGCGCATAAGTATTTTATTTAAAAATATAGGTAATTGCAATTATAATCAAGATTTTGAAAAAAAAAAATTTTGAAATAAAAACAAAAATTTTTTGATTATTTTTTTAAAAAAAAATCTTATTTTTTTATCTCTGAAAAAATTTAATATTTATTTTTACCTACAATTTGATCATAATCTTAACTTGGATTAGCGGCACTTAGTCCTGAAGTTATGATTTTTGTAGTGGACCCCATTACTGGGTTTTTCAAAAAAAAAAATTAACTTTTATATCTTTCAAAATCTTATTTTTATTTCAAGTTATTAATGAAGAAAATCGGTTTAGGGGTTTAGGCGTTAAGTCACAATAATTATTTGCAGTATGTATTCCCTACGCTAAAATTTGCTTAAACTTTCACCTTTCACCATTGCAAAATAACTTCTTTTTTTTATCACCAAACTTCACAACATTTAATTAAAATCAAAAATCATAAGTTCGAAAATGTTTTAGTTACTTTTTTATAAAATTCTTCTATATTATTTTCGTTAGAAATTATTCGGTCTTTATCTGTAGAGTGTAAACCCTAAAATACCTAAATATAATGAGCAATTTACCTTTCCCAATAATATTGATAGCAAAGCTTTTACAATCCAGATAAAAATGTAGATTTGGTACATTTTTTTCAAAAGCTTTCCGGTAATTATTTGACGAAATGATCGGAAATCCTTCCTCAAAGCTTATTTGAATTTGGTCGACGAAATGAAAATTAATATCCAGACGACATTCCATTATATTTTGAAATATACAAATATGATTGGCTTAAGCGTAAAGTATAACCGCAAAACTAATGACGCACAAAATACTGGTAAACTCATCTATTTTGAATATATCTCAATTATCACCTTTTATCTAACAAAATTTGATGGAAAACATACAATTTCACTACAATTTACATATTACTCTCCTACCCAAACACATATACTAACTATGTATTAACAACAACTCCATATTGTTGACGTTAATTGTGACAAATATTATTGTTAATTAGTATCGTAAAATTTATGTAAATTGAAGAACACAACAATTAGTTTGAAGCTGATTATATAAACACAGAAATAATGATTATTATTACAACACCATTTGCGTTAGCGATATCGATTTGTAAACTATCAAAATATGAATGTACCTATGTACATACATTACATACATACATATATGAAAACATAGCTAAAACTCTATTTGCGAGTTCTGCCTATAATATAAAACTAAATTTTTCTGCTGAATTGCATATGGATGAATAATGACCTTTAATTCAAGTTAAGGTACGTTATTTCATTTTATCTTCTTTTCAATTGAATTTATCAAGTTAAACGTAATATGTATGTATGTATGTATGTACTGTAACGTAACGTACATAAATCTATGTATCTATAAAATGGTACACCAGGTTTAAACTAAAAACGAAAAAATGTGATTAATGGTTAGCAACCTCAAAATCCATTAAACGTGTTAAATATTCACATAGGAATTGAAAATGCAATTTATTTTGCAGCGTTGAATTTAATTTAAAGATATTCGATATAAAAAAAAAGGTAGAGAATTTTGTAAATAATTTAATAAAATTAGAGTAAATATTTACAGGTACACACCCAGTCGACAAGGAGAGATCGTAATTTGGGCAACCCTGATTTCCAATACTTTGTAACATTTCGAATTAAAAATTAATTATTAGTTATACATATACAATATTTTACACATACCTACATAAGTTTTTCGAAAAAACATTTGGATTTAAGCATTTTGGACAACCCTGATTTATTACAAATCAACTATACTAAATTTACGGAAATCTGATTTATTCAGTGTTATTGAGAGATTGCAAATTAAATGACGATAAAATGTGGATTTTTTTACATTTCTTATATTTTTTTTATTTTTATACTTTAACTTATTTTTTAACAGTTAAATCGTTTCAAAACTTAATTTATTTATATTTTCACTAGAAAGCTTTCTCCTTTCGCTCAAAAATCAACCTTAACTAAACAAAATTGGTCTAACTGTTTCGAAGTTATGATTTCTTGAATTATACACTATTGGGCAATTTTAAAAATAAAGGCCTAAGTCGGAACACTGGCAATTTATTCTACAAATTTTCCTTTTTTTTACCAAAACTACATATCGATCGATGGTGTAACTGTAACATGCCGTATCTGATCATTTTTGCGATTTTGAGGTTTTAATGGCAAAATATTTGTCAAGAAAAAAATACTTTATGCGAAATTTTTTTTTTTTAAAAACCGCTTATCTCAAAAATTCATAATTCAGCGGAAACACTTATGTCACCAAATATCATTAATAGTTCTATAGATTTTTCCTTCTCTTGTAAGACCAACTATTTGCAGTAACAATTTAAAAAATTCGTCAGCAGTCAGTAAAAAAAACACATCGATGGCTTATATACAATACCCGATAACTCATTTTTACGAACTTTCCAGGACACAGTAAAAACATTATAAAAACTTTATTGTTTCGTATAGCGTATTGAGTTAGCTGATGTCAAAGATTGCAAAAAAAAAAAAACGAAACTTTTTGTGATAATTTTATCACAGTTGCAGGGTTGGATAAACATCAATTTTATGCAATAAAAAGAAAATCGGTCAAAATGAGTTAGCGGATATTGTATACTTATAAGCCATCGACAAACAGATGGAAAATTTGTATAGTCCTAATTGGCAGCCTTTTTTCGGTTTTGACGGTTTTATTTCTTTTTTGAATCAATTTCTTCAAACTACCTCATTTTGCACATACTCGTAATAAACGAAAAACAATTTTCAAAAGATAATAAAGGAATGAGAAGAAAATAAATGCACCAACAATTCCTACTATTACATATGTACTTAAAATGTACTAAACAGTAGACAAGGAGTTTTTAAATTGATATCTACTCATTTACATACATGAACATGAAGTACATCTATTATGTACCATATTGCCGAAATTCGGTTTAGATCAAGTATGTAGTACTGGAAAGAGCCCAGCTATTCACAATCGGTTATATTATTGTATATATGTATGTATATGTATTGTATATATATATATATATACTGCATTGAAAAATGTTTGAATGTTTTTCTATAGTCACGTCCTCTTGATGCAGGCATCCAGCAATATTGGAAAAATGCAATTACTATATAGAGAGAAAAAAACACTACTTAAAGAAAATTCAGCATTATATGTATGTATGTCTATGTATATGTACGTATGTATGCACATATATATGAAGGAAAATCAATAAGTTTTTCTCTGCATAAATATTTTAAGCATTCTATTTTAATCCTAAAGTAAAACATGAAGTCCTTAAGAAAACTGGTTATATGAAGAGGTGGGTACATTTGCACTTATTTATGCATAGCTCTACACACAACTATTATAATATGCGATAAAATTTATAAATTTCTTGTTTAATGTTGACGTGAACTTTATTAAACTGCAAGCTGTTTTAAAGCAAATTACTTTTTGACGGAAACTTTAATGGAAAGAGGCAAGAATTATTAGTTTTATGATAAATCTCTCTATTGTGATGATGAGACTTTTCAGTTTATCTTTTCAAGAAAATTATTTTTATTAAAACCCATCACTAAATTGTCTTTATGAACTTTTTGTTTAAATATAGTAACTATCTGTGTGTGTCTCTCTCTCTCTATTTTTCTCTATCTCTGGCATTTAATATAAATGCAGAAAAATACCTGCTAGAGGTACATATTTAGATAACAATTCTTATTATCTTAAGGTATTTTCATATCTTACATTAATAAATTGTCCAAAGTTGCAATATCTACTGTAATATGACAAAACCTAGTAACTTAGTTTTTTTTCTTTTAAAAACTTTGACTTACTCGGTTTTGTAAAACCAAACTATTATCACTTTTTTAACGGTAGTAGAATAAATATTACAGTAAAAACCTAAATTAGGATTCAAAATTTGAAAATTAGATATTAATTTTTAATGACTTCTGATTCTTTAATTTTCTCACAAATATATCTACCTAGTCTTTGGCAAAAAGTTAAAGTAGCTTATATCGATTTCAGTAACTTTTCAGGAGAGCAAAAAAAAAACTTATTTTGGACACTATTGTAAATCTACTGCAACTGCAACATAACCTAAAAAAATATTAAATAAGCTACTATAAAAATCATATATTTATTTTAACCGTTTTTGTTCTGTTCTTAAATATACATAAGCTACTTTTACATAGTGTGCATATAAACATCTTTTGTTAAAAACAATATAATTATAGGTAAGATACTTTAACTTTAAGTAAAAATTAAATTTTTTCTACTTAAGTTAATATCTCGGGTTGTAAATGTGTGTTGGTATTGGACCAAAACACGCAGTTTGAGTTGTAGTCTTTATATCCAGAAAAATCCATTTTTTGCTTAAGTCGACTTAAGCTACTTTAACTTATTGCCACAGATATATTGTATGTTATATATGTACAGGGTGCGCCATCTAGACAGGGCCTATTGAAATGTTGAATAACTCCGCCATTTTTCAGCCGATTTTGAC
>JANSTT010017847.1:0-15639 GCA_026745375.1 Platyura marginata | reverse complement strand
ACAATTTCACTTATATTCGTGACAAGTGAAATAAAATTTAATAAAACATATACTAAATATACTTAAATATTTAAACTTTATTTAAATTTTTTTGGATAAATAAAAGTATCATTAAAATATTGGTATAGATTCGATTTTAGTTATTATTGTTATTTCCTTATTTTATGGATTTTACCCTTGGACTCGCGGATGTACCTATCGCGGTATATGTACGTTTACCTTATACGCAGTATGCATTGATTGATTGCATGATATGCACTTTATCCGCTTTTCCTTCGACAAAAATAAGCCATCTAGCCCCGGGTGACAATTTTACATTCAATTGTTTATATAAAATGTTGTTATTAAAAACTGTTAATTGCATTAAAACTACGATAAATTTAGAACAGATTAAGTATTACTTCACAGTTGTCACGCTTGAGCACTTTAAATAAAAAGAAAAACGTGCCTTAAAAGTAACCACAAAAATGTCCATTTGTCGCAGTCAAAGGTTGATCGTGCACTAATTCACATTTAGATTATAGGTATGTCAAATATGCAAAATTAAACACTATAAAAAGTAGTACTATATTTTTAAATTAAGTGTACTGACTCTGAGTAAATTGGACTGCGCCATGTCGCCCCATGCGCCACCTCCCCCCGGTCTCCCCTTATTGATTTATATAAAAAAAAATTCTCGATAAATTCAACAAAATTCCAGCACTAATTACTTTATTTTTTCGGTTACATAATCAGTAAGTATTTGAACTAATTATAATTATACTGTATACAGTGCCTATATGAAGATGTGCTGTCTATATTTAAATATTGGTTCATAGCAATCAAATTCTTGAAATATTTTTATTTAATTAAAAAAAGTTATTTTATTAACTTTTGGAATTTTACAATAGAAGTCTCGGTTTTTATTATAAATAACCATGCCATTTTTTTTGCGCGAAAAAACATGATAACATTTTTCAATTCACAGGATTTAATTTTTTTTGATTAGAAGATATTTTTTTAAGATTTAAATAATAAAAATAGTAGAATATAATAGAAAATAAACTAATTTAATTGTAATCAGAATCTACATCAAACAATTCGTCGTCTGATTTGTCATCAATTCGTTTGGTACTAACTACCAACATCATACTTTTGAAGTTGTTTTTAGTGCTCAGAATGGTAGGTCATTATTGGTACTATTTCTTTGTAGTGTTCAAATGAGTAAATATTTCAACCTATCGCTTCGAAATCGGAACGCTTTCGTCCTTCTATTGTTTGATTTTGGTATCCGAGCGATAATTCATAATAATTATTATTTTATTAATAAATTATAAATTAACCGTAAAATCAAATTAAACAGACTGGGGATTATATAATATTACCGGGAAATGAATATTCCTAATTACTAGATTTGCAAAATTAACATAAAATGAGTTACAAATTGAACAAAATGTCCAAATTAAAGTATAGTAGACTCTCGTTAATATTTACACTTAGTTAAATTTCCTCTCGAGTTTATTTACACCAACCATTTGAAGTTATATTTACCGAATGGATTTTTATATTTTACACTCAGTTATATTTACAAGTCTAAGGTTTTCTTTCAGTTGTGTTTACAACACACACATATGCGTGACAGTATAAAATACATTTGGAAATTCAGGGTCGTCCCGATATTTCAATTCAATAGTGTTTTCCATTACAAAATTGATTGATTGATTATAAAAATCACAAAAAATGTTAGGGTTTCTCTGCATCATGAACACGTGCTCCAAGAATTCTATTTTTATATTGGCATTTTATCTCGAGTTTTGAACAGTCAGCAATTGTTTTCGTGAGTAGTTTTTATTACGTTGATAGTTTATTAGGCGCTAAAACAGACAAGTATTCTTAGCTTCCTCCATCAGCTTCCTGCAATAGTGGTGTTGCAATGTCAGCTTTCTATAGTACTTTTAATCTGTCTCTACGCCTTGTTCCATATTTAATTCATATGTCTATATCCACTTATCAGTTCAACGGAGTCTGCCGAGTTTTACTCACTGTTTACCCTAGATAGGTGGCAGTTAAATTACTACATTCCTTGTATGTTTAGAAATGAATATATTTAATTAAATATATAAGTGAACTTCCAAATTCCTCTTTCTTTTTTTTATTTTCCTATTTTAGTTACAAATCCTGACTTTTTATAGGAAAATATAACCGAAAGTATACTGTAGACCAAAATTTTCTACTAAATTTCCCCTTTTAGTTCATTTGAAACTTTTAAGCTTTAAGTAACAGACTACTACTATGTTACTTATTACAAAAAATTAAATGTTAATAAATGAATTTTATGGTAATGATTAATTAAACCACCATGACCATGTTGTATTTAGTAAACAACTCAGAAAAGACAATTTGGAGAATCACTACACCCAAAGGTCATGGTCGATATTGAACCGATGCCAGCAAGGAGCAGAGTTAGAGTTATACTAAATGTATCAATTATTCTACGGCAATGGTCATTTAAACCGTCATATGTCATATCCATTAAATATTTAGGTACTAATCAACGCAAACAACTTACCACAAAAAATTAATACGTATCCAATATTTTGTTTAAAATTCAAAAATACGCCTACTTATTCATTTATACATACATAAGTACATATATATTTAGTTTTGTGCACCACTTTTATTCTTTTATTTTTTTAAGACTTCATTAAATAAATAAAAATAAATCCAATTTCATCGCACATTATTTACTTTTCTAATTAATCACATATCACTAATCGATAGTTAACAATAAAATGCTAATACTAAAAATGTAAATAAATACTACACAATTGCGCACAATACCGCAACTAAAAACTCTTTTTGTTTAGTAATAACTGCTAAAAATTATCTACGCGCGCGCAACTATTAAATTTTAATCATCTTTAGAATGAACCTATGTGAGAAAGCACATGGTTTATCCGCGGCGCGCTGAAAGAATACTGAAAAGAATACTTTTCACATGCACTTCGAGAAGCTTGAAATTACATTTAAAACTTCATAGTTAATACAACGTTGAAAATGTTTACCTATAAGCGCGAATACATCACCATATATTCAGATTCAGTAATGCTACAGTAATTTTAATACCGCATACAGAAAATACATGTAGGCACAATATAAAAACGAATGAAAGGCAACGATATATAGAGGGCATACCAGCTGAGGACCATTGTCGGATTTTAACCATGTTAGAATGTACATTAAGTTGAACAGTTTTAACTCTTTCGGTTTTCGAAGTGGAGATTTATGCGCTTGACTCTTTTGCACAAGAGGAATTAAGAATTTTGTTGTTGTTTTTTTGTTTTATTTTTAGAGTAGATCGAAAATTGAAGAAAAAATATTCACAAAAAAAGAAATCGCGAGTAACTATGTAGTTATAAAAGAAATTCTATAATACAACTTTACCGAGGCATAGTTTCGTGCTTGTGCCTGAAAACCGGTTTTTTTATAGATGACGGGTAAAACAAGCGGGCGAAATTTACTATTTATTTTTTAGTCACAATTGTGTATCTGAATTTATTCAACTGAATTTGTCGCACTATTTCACGCAAATTAAATATATCTGTGTGTAACTATATATAAATTGCATGCAAATAAACTAAACATGACTGTTTGCATGAAATTAAATTTTTCCTCTTGTCATACAGATCATAAGCAGACTTAAAACACTATCTAGTTATTGGTGGTGCAATTTTTTTAAGTCAACTATTTTCCCAATGTTTCTAATAAATACAAAATATAACTCAAAAACAACAGTAAATATTTTGCGCTATAAACTTAAACTTTAGCTAGATTTGCATCAATTAAAAATAGTGTTTACCACATTTAATTTTTTTTAAACGATGTTACCGCAATTTGAAAAATGTTCAGGTTATCCAATAAATTAATATCTGTAATCTGTAATCATGTCAAAAAGTAGTGGAAGTGTATCGCTATAAGCGATATTGCTATTAGTGTTTAAAGCCTTTTCTACACACAATTTACCCACATTGGTAAATCATATTATTGTTTATCACTGTCTATTTTGTTATTTTTTAATATGGCTGTTTCGTTTTCTCTTTTTACATTATCGTCGTGCACCGGGGAATGGTTTTTGTATGCATGAGTAAGTCGTATTTCAAATGCCAAAATTTCCTTCAGCAAGGGATATTATTTTTATTCGATTATTTTGCCACCATAATTATTTCAAAATGATTATTATTATTGAAAATGAATAAATTTCAAAGTAATTTAAAATAATTTTTTTTTTAAAAACTACTACTACTAAATTTATTTTATGTTCCACAATAAATATAAATAGAAATAATTACACTCAGAATACAAAGTATTGATCACTTCTTTTAATAACGTAAAATAACTGTCGTCATTGTGACAGGTTACAAATACTTATTATATTATGTTGTTTGTATACATAAACCTCTAAATACCCGCCTTTTCACAAATACGATCATCGTTGCTGAATAGAATAGAGTGTGAGAGCGGTGTATTATGATTTCATCCCATTCTATTCATACGAGTATGTATTTGCAAAATTAAGATTACCTTAAATAACTGAATAAGTAACTAAAGAAATATTTTCGATCCACTCTAGTCTATATGTTATATTGTAAATCGATAGCAAATAAATGAATGTAGATGATATACATAGAAATTGAATGCTGTAAATTTAAACTGTTGTAAAAACAGATTGTACAAATACGTAATCCACGTAGATATCTATTAATCTATTGTTTTATTATGAGATAAGAAGATAGAATATTCCAGTATTTCAATATCTTGTGCTATTTTTCTTAATTTTTCTTGTACAAAATACATTTTTGAAGTTATTTTTAATGGTAATATCGCGATATATGTCGGTATATATACTCCTCCAGATACATACATGCAAATATATAAAAATATATTTACAGTAGGTACGTACATGTAGATAGAGGTAACTTAAGGCTTACCAGAATATGAGGTCATCTCGATAGGGGCGTATAACAAAGGTATGTTTAAGACAAATCCGCAAAAATTTAATTTAAAACAATCGACGGTAATATATTTTTTAATGCCACTAAATTTTACTCTCATTATCTTATTGAAATGTTTCCATAAATTAATTTTTAGATTAAAAATGATTAACTGGCTTACTGCTACACAATTATATTTGTGATATTCCGCTATGGAATATTCTTAAAATTATTGATAAATATTTAACAAATAATAAAATGTGGGTTCTTCTATTTTGATTGACCGAGAACATTTTTTCAAAAATCGACTTGAAACCCCAGAACCCTGAAAATTTGTAATTATTTCTAGTTCACCAAAATTGAACTGGATGTTTATCGGTATGTTTGATTTTATTCAATTACATTCAACTTTGGTATGCTTCGTTGTCCACAATGTAAATTATAGGCACGGATTGCAGTTATTATGACCGTTGACATTTGAGAGTCAGCATTGTACCTCTTGTTTGCTAGCATAGTTCAGTTTAATATTCATTCATATAATTTAGGTACATATTGGTATATTCCGTATTTGACTGATTCGATATGCACTATTCGGTGCCCACTTTCGCCGCACAAATTTCGGTATATTTATATGACTCGATCTAAAAATCTCTAAGTCTAACTTGATTCCTTCTTAGTGTCGTAGTAGGTACCTACTGAATAAATAAGTAATATCATATTGTAAAACTTATTGCATAAAAATACATAAATACCTACTTAAGGTACTCGAAAAAAAAAGTATTAATGAAAGAATTCATTAGTCATTCCAATAAATTTAAATATTTATGCATATATACATATATACATATATATGTATGTATGTATATAATCTCACATAAAGGTGTCATTTATCATTTCATCGTCATCATCATAATCATGACTTATGGCCACATAACCTTGATGTAATCAATCTAATTATTTTTTTCGATACCTTTAAGTTCAAGAATCTATAAAGAGAAAATTCTAATTTAAACAACATTTTTGACATTTCCAATGAGAATGTATTTTTATTGTCATACCTAAAATTCTATATGTATAGGTAAAGGTATGTGATATGATATAATATGATTAGCGAAATTTAATATATGTATGTATGGTAGAATGATGGATAGATCTGTTTTTAATTTTTAGACAAGAGAGGAGAGCCCGATAAGTGATATTGTCCCGGGATAAATAGCTGGTGAAACTCTATTTGATATGTTTACAAAGTGGCGAGTATGTGCAAAATAACAGTAATCGTTAATAAAGTATCAGATACTCTTACCAAATCCAAGTGCTCGTTACTTTAATCAAATCCTCTCTCTCTCTCGCACTTCAAAAAGTATCGAAGCTGGATTTGGTGGTAACAGTATTTGATATCAAGTTTCGATAACAGTAATTGTTATTGGTAACTATTTCTGTTTCTAGAAAAGTAACGATACCGAATAAAAAGTAACGTATATTTTATTATTTAGTATCAGGTAACGTCAAATCCTAAAAGTATCGAACTTGCACATCACTAGTGGCGAGCTTACCCGATTAAAAATACTATTAATGCTGAAACCATTGTCACGATATTCTTCAATCGGTATATGACTAATTTATGGTTTCTGAAGACTCGGGTTTGAAGTATGTTGAAGGTGAAGGTTTGTTAAAAAAACATGGAAGTTTGGAAGCTCTAAAAAGACTACTTCTCGCTGAATGGAACAAAATTTGCAAACTCATTCACTTCATTAATTTCTTGTTGATTGAACTTATTGATTAAATTTTATTATTAATTTTTTTTTTGTTACAAAATATCTGCCTTTTTTAACCCATTGGCTATTGGATAGAATAGAAAAATAGAGCAATCTTAGAAAAAATCTAGCTAGAGCCAAGTAAGAGGTATTACGAATTGGTTTTTATGGATAGGTAGATGATGGATAGGACTACTCAAAAATAATTTAGGGGGTCATGCCTGGGGTAGTTAGCGAGTCAAAGGTCAGGATGTTTACAAAGTCGGAAAAATTGCACGGAAATAGCTCTGCAAAACTGGGATAGTAAAAAATCGAAAAAACCTCTTGGTGATTAATAGCCTTAGGTGTCCTTTATCTTACAAAAGTATATTCACATGTGTGGGACCACTAACCTGGGTTACAGGTATGATTTTATGATATAGGTATTTAAACACCCACCTCGCTATTAGAGGATTCTAAAAATAGTAAATATTTATATTTCGATGCAGATTGATCCGGCCCTCCGATGAGTGCTTAAGCTTGTCTGCATGCTGATTGTGCCCTCCATTTTGCCAGATGCCTCTTCCTGGAGGCTTGTTCTTGCAAAGGTCTGCAAGCTCTAACCGGTAGGCCCAGGAAAGGTTCAGGTGAGTGTAATGGAAGGCTAGTTCCTATTTCCGCTAACTCGTCAGCCTTTTCGTTGCCCTCCAGATTTGAATGATCTCTCACCCATAGGAGTTCGACAGTGTTTTTTTCTGCCAAACTTACCAGAGCTTGAAGGCATTCATGTACTAGTCCCGAGGTTAGTTTGAAGGAGTCAAGTGCTTTCAGCGCTGCTTGACTGTCGGAGAAGAACCTAATATGTTGGCCCTCAATCCCACGTTCAAGCAGTTCGGTTGTCGCCGCGAGGATAGCAAATACTTCCTCCTGGAAGACTGGCATGCCATCCCATCGGGATAGATAATTCGATGTTTGGTGTCTCAGAGAAGACTCCGGCACCAGTGCTTTTCCGTTGTTGGATCCGTCAGTGTACACGTCCACGAGGTTTTGAGTCTCGAGTGGTACTTCCTGAACATCCTCTATGGTGATCTGAAAGGGGCGACTGAAAGTCATGACAGTGGGAATGCAGTCAGATGGCATTCCCACTTCAGTTCAGGTGTTCTTAATAGAATTCTATCAAGCACCTTACCATGCCCATTCGCAAGCCCTTTCGACCGCCATAGTCCGTTCCTTCTTAGCCTGAGAGCTGTCAGACCCGCTATATCCTCTAGATAGATGTCTAGAGGTGTCAGTCCTAACACTATCTCTGAGGCTGCCGTAGGTGTAGTTTTGATAGCACCCGTTATCGCAAGGCAGGCTGTCCTTTGAACTTTCTGCATCTTGCTAAGCGTTGTTTTTTGACTTGTTTTCTGCCACCACACGCAAGCACAGTAGGACAGCATTGGTCTCACTACGGCGACATAGATCCAGTGAACAATTCTCGGAGAAAAACCCCAAGACTTGCCAATGGTCATTCTGCACTGCCACAGAGATACCACCGCCTTCTTCACTTTTTCCTCAGTGTGTCTCGTCCAGTTTAGCTTCCTACGATGGAGGGCCGACTCAGTGGACCTGCCCGGAAGGTAGGCATGTTGGTTAGTATATAAGGGTCTGTCTATAAGTGCCTTTGTACGAAGTCGCAGATTCTCTCTAGTGCTTTAAGGCAAAAAAGGTCAGGCTTACCGGTCTAAAAGATTTGGCCAGGGTGTAGTCTACACGACCTAGTTTCGGCAGAAAGACCACCCTCGCCAGTCTCCACTCCTTGGGAACATACCCAAGGCGAAGACAGGCTTTAAAGATCTCTGTCAGACGATGGCATATTCTGCTCAAGGACCATTGAAGCATCACTGGGAAAATGCCATCTGGGCCTGGAGCTTTGTAAGGTGAGAATGAGGTGATAGCCCATTCTACCTTACTTTCATCAATCAGATCGACCTCCTCCACCTCTGGTGGAGGGGAGGGGAAGAAAGTTGACGATCTATTTCCGAGAACTAGTCCGGGAAAGTGAGTTGAAAGCAGCAGCTCGGCAGTTTGTTTAAAACCTTCCGTATAGCTTCCATCCTCCTTTCTAAGTACGCCTAGTTGTGCCGTTGGTTCTTTTGAGAGGGCTTTTTCAGCTTTCCAGCTGCAACGTTACTGCAGAAGGTTCTCCAAGATTCTCTTTTTCTTGACCTCAATTGACCTTTAAACTCATTACGTTTGAGTCTGAACGTCAACCAGTCGTACTCCTCATTCGTTCTGAGGGCTCTTTTGAAGGCCTTTCTTGCACTAATCCTGAGGACATCCAGCTCGTTGTTCCACCAGGAGGTCCTGGATTTACATCGGCTGGTGCTCAGAGGGCATGATTTTTCAAAATAGATTTTTAGGGACGCCGTCAACTTTTGTGCGGCCTCTTCCTAGCCTACCTCCGAGGACAGTTCAGTAACTTCTTCATTACCCAGGAGGTTGTTCAAGGAGTGCAGAAAGAGCTCCTTGTTCAGTCTCCTGGGGTTTCTGAAGGTTATCACATTCTTATTCCAATCAAGGCTGAGGGTTATCCACCTGTGATCAGATAGAGTAACCTCAGGTGAGTCGCCCCAGTCCTTTACCAGGTCCGACATGCCGTTGGAGCCAAGAGTCACGTCAATGACCTCCTTTCTAACACAGTTAATGAAAGTTGGCTCACAGCTGGAGTTAAATATGTCTAAGTTATTTGCTATAATAAAATTAAAAAGTGACTCACCTCTGCTGTTCGTATCGGTGCTGCCCCATATGCTGTGGTGAGCGTTTGCGTCACAGCCTATCAGCAGCTTCAACCGTCTCCTCGCAATATTCCACAAGATCAGCTACAGGTCCTGTCGGTGGTGGCTCAACCGAATCATAGGGGAGATATGCTGACGCCAAAATAATGGTATCTGCTTTATCCCCAAGCCTGTGAATCAGCTGGATGACCGTAAGGTCTGCATTAGTGAGCTGCGAAAGATAGAAGGAGGTCAGTTGATTTGACACAAAAACGCATATCCTTGGTCTCTCACTTCTGACGTTAAAATAGATCTTACCGTTTTGTGTGCTCAGGCCCTCTATGGCAGGCACCAAGGTCTCCGGCACACCCAGGATGAAGAGGGTGCCTGGGATTTTCTCCCCGGATTTCTCAATCCTGGTGAACACGGTCCACCTTGAAACCTCAAACTGAGGTTTTTGCCCTTGGCTCATTTTTAGGAATTCATCCGTGGACGTCATTTCAGGAACGAACACGGTTGCCTTCCTAAGTTTAGGGATATCAGCGATGGGTAGAGCCTCCAATTAAGATCCTTCCCACAGCTTCAGTCCCTTTGTTAATTAGACTAACCATGCTTGGGTGAGCTCATCAACGCAGTTGATCCCTCACAGACCTCCCGCGGTAGTGAGCCCTCCCCTGAACCTTATCGCGGTGCCTCCATGGATAGCGTCAACGAGAGCTTTGGTTAGGGCGGCTTTTACAAGCTTCACCCTATCCTCCGAGAGTGTTCCCTCTCGGTTACTTCCGTCAATCACCGTCATTTGCAAGCAGGACCTCGCGGATTAGGCATAGCTGTGCTTCGTCGATTTTAGCTTTTTCAGGCTTTTTGTTTCGTCAGAAAGAGTAGGGTCGGAGTAGTTTTGCCTACCCCTCTTCTCACCTTTGACTTTACACGGTTTTGCAGGGTTGGGTTCCTTTGACGGTCCTGCCCTATCTGCTCCGTGCAGTATGTTGACGAGTGAAGGCAGCGGGTTGTGCGATTCGTCTGTTTGTCTCCCTCGTTCCGTCCTTGGGGTAAGCACGCGGAATAGCGCCGGTGCCGGTCCCATGGTCAGTCTTGGGTTGTAAGTTGTCTTTCGTTTTGGAGTCATCGGCGACTGACAGCCCGGATGTTTTACCAACTAGGCTATCAAGATCGTCGACGCTGACCTCCAAAGGTCCAAGTTCGATGTCAGTAAAGGAAAGGTCCGGTAAGATACGCGTACTTTTCCTTCTTGTCTTGTTGGGTCTGAGACCAACGAGTGTTGGTCGTCCGGTACGATAGAGCCCCTTGCCGTACTAAGGCACTTATAATGTCAAAGATTGCTCGGTCAATGACATCGGTATCGTTAAAGACTGATCTTCCCTTCAGCCATGCATCGTCTCGGCACGAATACAAACCTTGGGATTAGGGTAATTTTCGCACCAAAACGCTCTCAGAGCATACATGAGTAAGTATGTCTGTATGGAAGGTTTCGGTGCTGAATTGCCAGAACAACATACTCATACCTCTTCAGTTGACGTCTCAGCTTCGTTCCTTGTTCAGTTCGAAAGCTGTACAATCAGCTTTTAGAGGTTAGAGTTTAGCCACCCGGGCGTAGCCTCAGACCATCCTTAAGTAGGAGTGGAGTGAATCTCGCCCGAGTGTTTCCAGGTAACGCCCGCGAGGAGGACTCATTGACTGGACTTCTGTCACCCAACCAAATGTTTATCAATTACCTTTCGAATCGGAATGTAGAAAAAAATGAATATTACAACAATTATAGAGACCTACAATTTCCACAACATATCATTATGGCGCTGCAATCAATTTTATGTAATTTTTAGGTTTTTCAATCATTTTCTAGTGAAATATTTAGATTACGAAAAAAATAAGTACATATAACAAAAATTATAGAAAATTAAAAAGGCTGCTAAGTAAAGCTAACGCGGCTTCCGTACTAAACTATATCACCATACCCTTCCCCCACATTTTTCCACCTTTCGCTATACGAAAATTGGTCCACCTTAATCCCCCAATACCGCACCTATTAAAAGAAAAAAAGTAAACTACCCTAAAATTATTACCCCCACCCCCTACATACCCCCACATAATCCCTACATACTCTCTACCTACTCCCTACATACATGGAGAAAACACGAAAAAACGCGTAAAAATTTTTCAAATTTTCAACATGAAACCAATGTGTAACGATTGAAAAGTCTTCGTTACATATGAAATTATGTATCGTTGGAGCAGTACACTTGGCTCTGGTAAGTACCTAGTACACTTTTTAGCCGACATAGAAATTTCTTCCGACCTGTTGTCAGTCCTTGGTTCTTCTTATCGAAGTAAATTTGAGGTCTATGTCCTGAGTTAAAATAGCGACTCTTTTGACAGACCCAAAAACCGTACCCCCCAATACCTGTTTCCATTTTTGGGGTATATGTCCTGAGTTGAAATATCGACTCTTTTGACACACCCAAAAACCATACCCCCCGTTACTTGTTTCATTTATGAGGTACATATATGTGCTGAGTTGAATTAAAACGACTCTTTCGACAGCCGTACCTCATTGATACACCGAAATCCGAAGTAAGAAAAAGAAGAAGTTTTTCTTACATAAAAACCGAAGCAAAAACAACCGAGCGTATTTCCGAAGAAGAAGGAACAACGCAATCCGAAGAAATAAGAAATCGTGGATCAACAAGTTAGAACAACATCACCGCTGGAAACAAATAAACTCGTTAAATAATACGAGAAGGAAAATTATAAATAATTGTACCAAGAAACAATAAAAATTCGATAATATATATATTTACTTATAAACAAAAACTACGCATTTCTTATTATATTTAAACCAGGTTCTTTTCATCGAAGAAGAAAAACTGAACGCCTGGATCCGACGAGTTATCCGCACATATTCGAAGGGTAAATCCAGTGCTGGATATATATTCAGCAACGGGAATAAACCCGGGTTATAAATGCTTCCCTTTTATATTTCATATACAGTACGAATTCTTTTGGTTGGGTATAGGGAGGTATTGGAGGGTATGTAAGAAGTAGGTAGGGAGTATGTAGGGAATATGTAGGGATTATGTAGGGGTATGTAAGGTTTTTAATCATAATTCAATTTTTTTTTTAACAATGATTTATTTACACCTATCTTTTTGCATAATGATATTGTATGAAATATCATTATGAGATAATCCGTAATTCGTTTGACATTTTACATGACATGCGAGTATGAGATTCAGCAATTTCTTTTCTCTTGATTATTTAATGAGTTATAATTTAGAATTTAACCAGGTCCATTGGTTTAAAGCGTTTTAATCTCCTGGTATCGGGGTTATTTAAAAATCTATTTACGAGTATGTTCCCTTAATCCCTTCCCTTAAGCTTTTGTAGTATTTAATGCTTTGGGTCCTTGCTTCTTCTTTTACTGAACATAATTTAGATCATGAAGAATGGTTGTGTTCCGTACGTACCATGGTGCGTTGGCTATTGATCTAAGTATCTTGGATTGGAATCTTTCGAGTATTTCTAACTTAGTATTGCTTTGTACAGTAAAACTTTGTTCTCCAAAGATAGTTGTGATTTTCTGCCCAGCAACCAGTACATTTTGCTGAATTTAATTCTTAACTGTTTGTTTTGGTTGGTTATGTGCTTTCGCCGGTTAGTCTTCGATCTAAGTGTAGTTCGAGGTATCTTGCAGAATCCGATTGTGATGATGTTATATCATTTAGTATCACCACTGGACAGGTTTATCTTCTAGTAGTAAATATAACTTGGACCGATTTTCGTTAGATGTTTTTTACCATTTGTCTATTTTATTTAAGCAAGTTTTTAATTTGGATAATGCCAATTCTGGGATTGTGCTTGAAGCTAGGATCGCCGTATCATCGGCAAATGTTGCAACCATTGTACCGTATTCTGTAGGAAGATCTGCTGTGTATAGTAAGTATAGTACAGGTCCAAGAACACTTCCTTGTGGAACGCCAGAACTTATACCTGTTAATATCGTGCATTCTTCTCGATGTTTGATCATGCATTTTCTATTATCCAAGTAAGATTTTAGGATTTGGTAAAATCGGTGAGGTAACTGTTGCTTTAGTTTGTACAAAAGTCCTTCATGCCAGACTTTGTCAAACGCCTGTGTAATGTCCAGAAATGCAGCTGATCAGTATCTTTTGTTTTCTAAGTCTGATTTTGTTCACAACCCGACGCACTTATTCCTTTGTTGCATGCTGTTGCCTAAGCCCAAATTGGTGATTTGGAATTAGTTGTCTTTCTTCAAGGATTGGTCTAAGCCTTTTCATGAATAATTTGTCAAATATTTTAGACATTATTGGCAGTAAGCTGATCAGTCTGTATGATTCTACTAAGTTTGAATCTTTTCCTGGTTTGGGAATCATAATGCTTTGGGCTATTTTCCATTGTTGAGGGAAACTGTTCGTCCTTAATATTGCATTAAATAGGTAAGTGATAAATTTTATACCTTTTATTGTTAGTTCCTTCAGCAGTTTACCACTAATCATGTCATGACCTGATGTTTTTTTAGGATTTATTTCCTTTTTGATGATTGTCTGAATTTCTCCAAACGTAAAATTTTTAATTAAAAAATTCATTTGAAATGGGGATTGGAGAAACTTAATTATTTCTTTATTTTCATCCTCTGAGATTTCCGAAGGATATGGCACGAATGTATTTTCAAGATGTTTGGCAAATGCTGAAGCCTTTTCTCTGTCGCTGATGGGAGGGATGTGTTGTTGTAGCCGTTTCAATTTACGAGTAGCTTTTCATAAATAGTAGTCCGTTGCATTTGTAACTGTTAGGTTTTGAAGGTAACTTTGAATTGCTTCATTTTTTATGTCATCAAGCAATTTTTTTCACAGCCTTATTCAATCTTGCTTTGTCCGCTGGTGCCATCTCTTTCGAAGTTTTGTTTTCTCTTCAATTTTAATTTTAACTATAGTTGGACAGTCTTTATACTGGTTTTGTTAATTTTGTTCAGGTGTAGCCTCCTTCGCAGCATCTTTTAGCACATTATTAAAACTTTCGATAGGTTTTTGGTTGGATTTTCACTTTTTTACTACTCATGATCTTTAAGTCATGAGTATCTTTGGCGACTCCATTAAGCAGCTTATAGAGGGGTGTTATATTTTCTACCCCATCCACAAATATTGGCGGAGGTTTTTGCTCAATCTTTTTCGATACCTCCGTTTTCATATCTTCTAGTTTAGAAAAGGGGTTGTTTGTTGGAGTTGGAGTTGCTGACAGCCAATTTGTCAGTTTTTGTTGTTTTAATGTTAGTAATTGTTGTCGTCTTATTTGGGCTTCTTTTCCTTTTATTTTGCACTTTTGTCCATTTTGGAGTTACATATTGGCCAAACAAAAAGTTAGGATCCTAAATAGAGCGATACATGGTTTTAATTAGGTGATCAACGACTGTATTTACAGATAATAAATAAAGGTTGACACATTAAACATATTGCCCAGTTTATTATTGTTTACGTTTACAGTTTCACATATATAATTTCTTCAATAATAAGCTCACTTATAGCACAAAAACGATTATATATATACCTAATATATATAATATTTGTCACACAAAATATTATATTAAAGAAAAACACATGACACTGCGTATTGTTTGTATATGAAATACATACAGGGTACGAGTATATTGATATAATATACCTTTGGGTTAATTGACCTGTTATTACTTAAAAATAAAATTATTTAAAAATAACAAAGCGATATAGAAACACGTCTGTCGCCAGTGGCGAAGCGTGGTCAAAATCTTGGGGTGTTAAGTGTGGAAGTGTGTGTGCTTATGTTTTTATGTATGTGTGTATGTGTTTGGTGTTCCTTTTTAGTCTGACTCCGTGGCGTTCCTTATGTTAACCCAACATAGCTCACAAGAGTACTCAAGCCCCTTCACTTCGTCAAAGTCACGAACACCTTGAAGGAGGAACAGAAAAAAGAGTGGATAGAAAAGTGAAAGTAGATAGAAGTAGATGAAAGTAGATAGAAGTAGATTAACGAAGAGTACATTAAAGAAAAAATAGTTAGTTAGTGTGAGGGCGGGCGTCCTAAGGCACCCGAAATTCCTTAGGCCTCTATATATGGGCCCATTAGACATCCCTCTTAATACATTTTATCTCAATTTGTCATGAC
>JANSTT010017845.1:0-15650 GCA_026745375.1 Platyura marginata | reverse complement strand
TGAGTATTAAGGGGCGTTACAAACTCCGTACCAAAGTTATAATACCCTTGATTAACATCATACGGGTATAAAAACTATGCGGATCGTCACCCCTAATGTAGAAACGACGTAAATAATATTAAAGTTAGAAAAATGTAATAAAATAAATTTCAATTTCAATAACACCCAACATTCTATATAACAAGCTCATCCATCCTATTATATCCTCAAAAAAGTCTCTATATCCTTATACCTACATAGATCCCATACAACATAAAAGAATTCATTGCGGTTAAATGTAGAGTATATTTTGAATTGTAAATAAATAATCTAAATATGTAAGTAAATCTCCGTAAATGTTTTAAAATACCTTTTTTTAGAGATGATAGCAGCCAATTTTTAAAGTTTCTTATACTCAAAAAGAAATCTTTTTATGCGAATACTTACAGGAAATTTTACACAAGGGTGATTTCATGAATTAAATTACAAAATTGGCCGTGATTGCATATTTGAATATTCGTGAGAAAAAGGAAAATGAAAATCTTATATACAATGGGAAGAGGGGTGTGGTATATGGAGAATGATATGATAATATTTGGTTTAAATAAATTTGTAGAAAAAGTTGAAATTCTTATCATCCCACAATTATTAGGCAAATAATGGCAAACAAATTGGCTTATTATTAAACAAGGGAAATTTTTAATGTTATTTTGATTAGTAAATTATTCAGCTCAATTAGAAGTAATTCCCAGTTTGAATTTAATATATGCATATGTACCGCATAACAACAACAAAAAATTTGGGAATAAGGGCGCTTTACAATTTTAAATTTAAATTTAAGGAAAATTGCCATTTAGAAATTTATTTCTTATTCTAAAATTGAATATCTGACAACACACTATGTTCTTAAAATTCACTTCATGTTTTGAAGTAGTAATAATTTAGATTTAAAATAAAAATTTATTAGGCCATGCCACACAGTGTTGTCATTGCTCAAGTGATGCTTGATGCAAACCAGTTTGCATCAAGACAAGTGATGCCACACTTAGTCCTCTTGCATCAGTGATTCATTTATATATTTACGTGAGTATAGAGAATTTGTTTATCATTCCTTGTTTTGCTTCGTTGTATTGGTGTTGATGCACCGAGAAACAGTCTTGGTTTTTGATGTCAAATTCTCTACAAATGACAACAGCTGTGTAGAAATATATTCTTTACCTCCCGTACGTCTTGCCTATAAAACCTGTTTTGGGCGCCCAATGACAACAGCGTGTGGCATGGTCTAATAACCTTATATTTGTTTCGTTACAGTTTCTTCAAAATACAGCCATGAACATTTTTCCAGATATTGATGCATGCTGGTACATCAATGGAATAAGTCTGAAGCATATTCCAATGACTGAACACACGTACAAATGTATCAGTCAATTTTGTATAACACACCACTTCAAGAGATCCCACTGGAATCGAATAGCACATCGTCGAGTGACAGTATTACTCACAAAAGAGTTAATCGAAAATAGTGAAACATATTTTAATGAAATTACAATAACTCCATTAGATTCATATTTTACTAAAACGGAAGAAATATGTACACCAATAGATCAAATTGTACTTAAACATAATATGGAACCTAAAAACCAAGACGTAATATTTTCTCTGTTTTTTTTTTCTTCTCTTAAGTTCTCTGACAATTTATTATTAATTTACAGTACAATTGTGATGTTTACAACTTATTAGCATCAAAATCTATTGAAAAATCAAAGAAAAAGCAAAATAATACAAATCCAAAACTCAAGTGGAATGTAAGTGAACTCCTGAAAGCAATTAACCCTCTTAATTATTCGTAATATTTCAACAATTTTGTATTTTGACTTGAATGATTAAATTACGTGTAAACTTTTTAAAAATGAAAATTTAAAATGTGCTAATATCAAATATAAATGTAATATTATTTTGTTAAATCATATTTTTTGTTAAACTTACAGTTAATGGTGTAGGATTAAAATAGACTTTTTTTTGTTGTAATATTTGAAATTGTTTATAATCACTGTACGAATGGTGGCTCGTATTTAGCCAACGGCTCCCACCATGAAATTTGGAATTTTAGTTTTACAAAATACGCTAACAAAAATGTTTAAAATGTATCAAATTTATATTTTATTTAGAAATGGTAAATTTATTTTAATCTAGAGTAATAACCGAACTCACCCCCCCCCCGTAGGTACTCTATCGTCACACTGTATTTTAAACTCATTAAAACTCAATATTAGAATAATTAAAAAGAGAAAACATAGTCTAACTCTTATTACATTCTCATAGCAATTACACTCCCATAGCAATTTAATTCATACATATTATTTCAATTTAAATCATGAATACCATACATATGATTCCAGATCAAAGGATCTAGTCCAGGATCTTAATACTTAACTTGGTTGGTCAATGAGACTACATACTTCAACAATTAATTCCTTAAATAAAATGTTTTCATAATATTTCTCACACTTTCAATTAAAATAGAAAAACCTAATGAGTGATGATGTCCATATTTTAATCTCTATATATATTTTGTTTGTTTGTGTATACTGTTTGAAGAAGCCTACATATAGGTACTTAATATTAAATAAACTTTCGCAACTGTAATTAGATACATAATATTCAAACAAACATAATTATCCTAAACATTATTCCCTTAAATATTAATATAGGCATTTATTGGAGCTTAACACAAATTAATTTTACATCAAAAGATTTACATTCACTCAATATACGCCAAAAATTAGGTGTAGCCGTACCTCGAATATTTGAATTAAATTTGATATCATTAAACATTTTCTGACAACATTGACAATTTAGCAAAATTAAATAGCACGTTAGTAATATAAATGGGAGTTCGGTCCAACTTAAAATGGTATTTGATATTATTTGTACAGTTATGGAATTATTTGTATTGTATTTTTAAATAATTAAAGTTAATTTCAAATTTATATTTAACAGATGATTTAGTATTTATTGTTGTGTAGCATATTTTTAAAAAAATTGTTTAGATACTACCCAAAAAATATTTATTTTGTAGTGTGGATTTACTAATAAATTGTATAAAAACTACATTAACCTGCAATCATAATTCATAATGCTCTACCAATCAGGTTAAAACTGCGTTTAGACACAACAATGCGCGCAATAAAATGTTGTTTTCTTCATTTACCGTGTATAATATGATACCTATTTCTCCCTCTCATTGTACAACAAAAATACGCACATAAAACATAGCCACCGAATATATGAGCGTAGATATCAATTAGTCGCACTTTATTTTTTTGCAATATTTAGTCGCATGATTCATTAGTTGCACGAATTTAATTCTACCAATAATAATTTTCTTTTTAGTTTTTGTTATTATAAACATTCGAATTCGAATATCCATTTAAGATAATCTACTATTTTATTTATCTTATTTAATTACTTAATTTTTGCATAATTTTGTACGAAAAAACAAAAATTACTTCCAAAATAACGCTATTTATAAATTATATAAAATTTACTTCAGAATCGTCTTTAAATTCTATTTCACTTTAAAGACATTTTATACGCCTGCAGACATTATAATATTTCCTATAACTTTTTTCATTTTCTAAATTTACACATTTAAAACATAAAAAACAGATTTCATTTTAAAGCCGACTTAGTAATACAGCTTATGGCGACTTTTCTGAATATATGTAGGTCATTTTTTAATAAAATTTATAAAACAATAGATAAGTATTAATAAAAACAAAACAAAAAAAAATTCAAATTAAATTTATCAAAGCTTATTTGACATTAAAATTATAACTTATAATTGCTCTGACTGTCTGTTCTAGGATAATCACTGTTTTCATCAATGTATTTATAGACTAAACTGGAATTATTATGAATGATTAATTCGAAATCCAAATAGGCTAATTTTAATTTTTTTTTTAATTGACCTACATTGTGCCAACATTAAATATTATATAATAGTTAAGTACTACTCGTTTTAGAATAACATCCAGAAAAAGAGTTTACAATCTGCGTTTAAATGTATAAATGGAAATTTAACTACACAACAACAACACATAAAATTCTACAAAAACAACAACTTTAAAATATATCAAAAAGTTTATTTTAAAAACTGAAGATTTAACTGCAGTTAAAATTGATCCTGATAATTGATAAGGCGAAAATGATATACCTACAAATTTAAATAAGTTGATTTAGATTTTAAACTACAGAGTATAAAACTTTTTTTAACATTGGATGGGTTTAAATTTTTAACCGAAATAGTTGTACGCCAAATGCCGACCTAAAAATTATAACAAATTTTGAACCATACACAGATGAGACTATCCCATAGAAATAAGGATAACGAAAAATAATATGTAATGTAATAATAAAAAAAAATTGTGTCAAAAGAAATAATGCAATAAAAAATCTATTACACAATATAATAAAAAAGCACCACTTGTAAAAATTAAGACAGCAAAAAAAAAAACTAATATAATTTTCACTATTTAGTATTTACAAAAAAACACAAACAACATAAACAAAACAAAAATAAATGTTCCACTATATGTGTATTTATACAAAAACATAAAATTTTCTTTAACCTAGCGAATTTCTCAAATTATTCGCAAATACTGTTCGGCAAATGATTATGAATCATTAAATTTGTTTATTTTTATATACTAAATGTAAATACTATTTAACTAAATTTAACTGCACGTAAACAGTGTAATGTTTTTAGATTTTCATGTTTTTTTGTATATATCTTTGAAAGTGCTGAAATGTTAATTGAATCTTGATATGAAAGTAACTTGCAATTATTTAACGTCGTAATTATGTTAGGTATGCATATACAATTCTATGTGTGTGGTCGTAATTTATTATTGAATATTATTCTTATTTATTTTTAAAAATTAACAAACAAAAATTAAAAATTTTAGCCAGTTGATGGAATAATTTTACTTTAGAGCAGTTTAAAAAAAAAAAAAAAATGTTTTCTAAGTTCCGTAATTAGTTCTACATTTAAATTCTAACCATTTGCGGTTCGTCCTTTTGAAGTAATCCTCAAAACAATTATAATAACTACCTAGGTAACTCTATACAATCTTAAAATATACTCATTTACATAGAGATATCCCATTTTTGTACGTTGTATATTGACTGAGGAGACGATGGATAAGATAACCTCATTCTGATTCATATTCTTAATTAGATTTGAGTGAGGTAATGAAAAATGATGAGTTAAATTTCCATATTACAGTGATGATGGTGTGAGCAAAAAATATCCATTTTGCTAGTCAAAACTTATCTTAGCTGAAAACTTATCATATCATAATTATTAATTAAAAATTATCAATAACAAAACGATTATTGGTGAATAATTACAAATGTTTGTCGTTTCATAGGAAAACTGTTTGATGATTATGTGTACTGCGTAGTCAGTTCAGGTGAATATCCATTCTAATCGTAGAGAGATGTCATTATATCTGTGGACGACTTTTGGCTTAAGTGGTTTTAAACCACTTAAATGAGTTTTCAATAGAATCGACAATAAAATTCGTTAAGGGTGAAATAAAAGATTGTACTACATATGTTTTATTTCGACCTTACCGGATTTTCAACATGTTTTCTTTTAGCTAATTACACATTTAAAACCAATTGATTTAATTATTTTATAAATTTTAATTGTTATAATGGCTTAAATACTTTTTTCCCAGAAAAACTTTCAATCAATAAAATTTGCTATTTTCTATAAAATAGAAAAAAAAACTTTTCGTAATTTCATTTAAACTTTTCTTCAAGATGGATTAAAACTGCTCTACTAAAAACTTGCAATTTTGCAGATAAGCCACTATTACATATAAATATTCATAATATTCCGAGCCTGATGGTGGCCTAAAGATGTGGCCACAAATCTTATTGTTTTTAAGTAAACTGAATATGGCATTCTGTTCGTCCAACTTTATCAATCTACCATACATAATCCAAAGTGTTCATTTTATAAAACTTTTGTTTGTCATCGTGTGTGATTGTAATAATGAATATACCGAATCACGCACCAAAAGTGATTTGAATTAAACCAAAAAATAAGACAGTCCTGACACTTTTGTAGATAAAATCCTAGAATATTTATTAGTTATGTAGCAATAAGATCGGACCATCACTGTTGTTCATTTGTTATGTAATAATGATGATAATGGAAAAACTTGATTAGATGGTGAAAAACTAAATATATACATAATGCGAAATGGAAATAAACCCATACTATTGTATATCGGACATATTTTTTTTTATATCCGTAATCCGTAGACATAAATATGTAATTGTTGAAATACCAACAAAAGAACTTTTCAAATCTATATGATGACAGTTACCGTAAAAAAAGCTTATGAAAGTGGAATATTAAAAATGTACAAATAAAATATGCTGTCAATTAAAAGTCAAATTAAATGATAATTGTTTATATTAAATAAATAAACAAGAAAAAGTACCTATTTGGAAAATTTCTGACATGCAAAAACAAAAAAATGTATGTCTATCTAAGAGGTTTTCGTGTTGTAAAATAACATTTTTTTTTTTTTGAATCTCAACCTTCAAGTAAAATTTATGTAATTTGCTACAAATATTTTATTCACTTTATTGAATGGCTAACATCTTGTACAGTACATATATATACAACTTTATAGCAAACCCAAGCCAAAAAAAAATGTTTATTAAATTTATCCTATCTAATAATACGTGTTAGAGTTAGATGAAGGAAATATATAAAATGAAAGGATTTTTTATACTCTTTTTATGACAAATATATTTTCCAGAAAAGGGCAGAATATTACATGTGTGTCTGTATATATGGGTCCTTTTTCCAGAAAAAAAAAATTGTACGATTGAAGCATAAAAATGTTTTATATATTAAAATGAGCATTTATGACAATGATTCAATGATTTAAATCGTATCTTCTTATAAGAATCCTTATTTGGCATTTTTATTTAAAACAAAATCTACATATGTAGGTACACAAATATACACATACACATTACAGGGATCGGATTACGACAGGAATCAGAATTCTTTACGATATCGTAATTTGGCTATTATGGATTTAAGATATTTCTTTTTCTAGTATAATAGGGCAGGTCTATTATACTAGTAGAACACAAACTGAAAAGTATATAACTGAAAAGTTGTCAAATTAGAAATCTACTTTTATTTCAGCCATCTTTTTTAAAACTGAAAAGCTTAAGAAAAAATCCTATTTCGATCGAATCGTGATTTATAATAACCATTTTTAGTCAAATCAGAGTTCAATCGCCTACGGCAAGTTTTAGTTACAGATCCTTGATGTGGTAGCTGCTACAACATACAGTCATACATTAAAATATAAGACCATGAGTCAGGAGATCGGAATTTCGTATTATTCGGCTAGCTCTATTGTAGAATATAAACGGAGGAGTATAGTAAAGCTGTCACATTTATAAAATTGAAAATGGAAATTGTTATTGGAAACATTTTCTTGATCGAATGGTATTTCATAATGCAATGGAGAATTTTTTTTCGATTCTTGACGGGTTGACCATCGAGTGCCTGGTATTATACAAGTATCTATACATATATACCTAACATACATTGGTTAATAAAATTAAGGAGACCTAATTTAGCGTTTTTAAAAATAACCAAAAATTAAAAATCTCCTTAGACGCCAAATCAAGTAAATTAAGCGTTTGAAGTACGATTGTATTTTTATAAAAAATTCTTTTATTCTCAAGTAGAAGTATATGTTTAAAGTTGAAGTCTAAGTACATATAGTATATATAACGAACAATAACAGAAAGTAGTCTCTAAATTTTTGAATGAAATTACTCTGTTTATAGCTGCTATATCCATTGTTAATAAAATATTTCTATAATACAAAATCTAAAATGGTTTTCTTTTTTATATGGCAGTATATTCCCTATGTCAATGGTTAAAGTCGCCATTTGAGATAAAATGAATTTTTTTCTTTGTGAACATTTTCAATAGGATACACAAAAGATGTATGTATGTATGTACATATAAGAAAGCTTCAAGCACCATTCAAACTTAATATTTAGAAAAATTTGACGGGATATTATATTGTGTAAATAATGTAGGTGTTTTATGTACAAAATCCATAAATGTACAAAATCCATAAAGACCTACATGCCTTTCCTTCCTATGTAACTATGTATGTATATACACAAAAATTCTTCTTTTCTTTAAATTTCATAATATACTGACCTGGGTATCGGGTGGCTCGGTTCTTGCAAATGTAGGTATCGAAGAGGCCATGTAGTCTGAGCATTTCTAAAAAAAAAACTTTATTAAGTATTTATTATTTCATTGTTCTAATAATTTTGTTTATTAAAATTTCCATATATCCATATTTCATATCAGATGTACGTACATGCAAATATGTATTGTACATTTATCAATAACAAATTATGTATGTATGTATGTGCATTATTTTTCAATAAATTAAAATTCGCAATCAATCTCGAAATATTTTTTTTTAAATTTAAATTTGTGCTTTTGCTGCTACGAGAGTATTTAGGTACACAATCAATTGAGCTTTTGAAATAGCAATTCATTTCAAATTACTATTGATAGTTTTTATTATTGAATTTTGCGCTTGAACAGAATGTATGTATTGTTTTGTTTATACAGAGATATGTATAAATGTCCGTATATAAGAATTTTTAACATACCTACCTGTTAATCAACATTCAACATAACTATGAAAATATGAACACTTTTATAGAATTCAAATAAATTTTGTTTTGTCGTAAACGGTGAGAATAATTGTACTAAAATCCAGTAAACCCAAGCGGTACCAACGAAATTGTACTTACTCCGATATTTAAATAAACATTAAATTTTATGTACTTACGTATGAAATCATTGGAATATTTCGACTTTGTGAAACAATTGCCTCAACATGACATGGCCCCTCTGGTCCAAAAAACGTAGCAACACCATCGCAAATCATTTCTGTTATAGCTCTAGTTGCCAGAACAGTATCGCCACGTGTATCATTCCATCGAAGGACTAATGTTACATTCGGCAAAATATTCCGATCTTGATTGATCTGATAAAAAAAAATGAATGAAAACCAATACATTTGCATTGTCCAGGTAAATAAAAATAATCATACCTCATCCAGAGCCATAGTCAATGCACCAGATATTGCTAAACCTTGTTTGTCTTTTAGTTCACCTTTGATAGCAGTAAGATATCCAACGGTAAGGAATGTTTTTTTGAAATTGTGTGGCGTAGCAACATTGTACGAAACAGAAGCTGCCGCCACCGAGAGCAGTAGAAGCAGCTGATAGGGCCAACGCGTCATGGCCCCTTGCAACGGGGCCGATCGGCGCGACTCCTGCTAACACTATTCACCTGCTGCAAAAAAAAATTATGTTAGGTTATGTGTGTAATATTTAGATACATATGTATATGTACTGTACATACATTTAATGAGTAATCAATAAAAAAAACAAGCTTTTTCATATTATTTTTTTGTTTATTTAATTTAGACAGTTTTGTTTATCTACTTAGCAATTATAGCCGGTTTGACCCCAGTGTTATCGTATAATAAAAGCATTTACTTAGGGATTAGCAGATATTTACTTTCGATATCTAAAGAGCTTGATATTGTTAGCATATTGTTTATGAATTGAATTATTTTTATTAATTTCATTTTTAATTATTAATACATATTTATATTATTAATTTTAATTTTTAAATATTTGTAAATCGACTTAATGGTTGATTTATTTGGATGGGAATTAAGGATATTAAAGATTTTAATTATATTTAAGTATTTATTGAAAATTCGCGAATTTCGAAAAACTTACAGTTGGAAAAGTTACTTTTTTATGTGTATTTTAAATCTATCCAAAAGTTCATATACTTAACATATTATATGTAATTTTTAATACGTTCAAATGTTTTATGGAATTACCCTATAACCAAATTCAGACCACTTTCTCTCATATGTACAAAGAAAATTTTAATAACAAAGATAAGTATTTTTAGTATTAGTAGTAGTTATGATTATAAATAGGTACAAAGATAATAAATCAAATGATGGTTATATGTACAATATATGCAGTGGGGTAACGCTAAAGAAACATAAATTATGATAAAATTAAAAAATACACTTGAAAATAAGGGTTAGCTGATTATAAAACCGTACAATTGATTGAATATGAAGAAAGTTCTTTCAACCTATTTTCTTATTTAAATATTAAGTACATAAATAGAGAGATGTAAATACACATAAATAGAGAGATGTAAATACACAATACATATACATATACATACATATATAAGTGCAAATATTCTTCAACTTTCGGTATAGCTCTATTCAAGTAAATATTTACATACATACCTACTTAAAGCCTTAAAGATAAAATGGATATATCCCTTTTTCTCTGTAGTACTTGATGATGTGTAGGATTAAAAATCGCTTGAAAACTTTTCAAAGTGCTTTTTCTTTATACCTTTTAGAAATTTTTTGAAGAAACTACGTAAGTGAATAGCTTCTGAACTTTATCTAATGTAGCATAATATTTTGTAGAAAGTTTAAAAAATATTTCAGCATGACTGAAAGGGTAACAAAATATTGGCATAGGATTTGTCAATAATTAGAGATGAAATATTAAATTTTTAAAAATTTTTTTCTTTATATAAATAGAAAACGGTATGGAATTGGTTAGGATTTCTTATAAATTCCTATATAAATAAAAAAAGTCGTTTTTCTTTCATCTTACAATTTAAGAAGATCATTTATCTGAAGTGGTGTAAATACATTCAAATGATATGATTTTATTCCTTTTATCGTAGTTGTATATTTATTGAAGCGCAGAAATTAAAAAGCTCTTTTCTGAATGATTTTTAGTTTGAAAACAAAAGTTTGCTGCATTAGCAAAAGTTGCAAAATTAACTTAATAGAAAGTTAGTCTTAATCAAAGAGTGTTTATAATACATATACATAAAATGAAACAACTAAATAACAAAGGAGGTTACGTTTCCGCTCATACTCTGCTGCAGCATGGTATGGTAACATTAAGGTAAACAACACAAACTTTATACAAAACTGTTTTTCTTTCGATATTGTTGTTTACTTTAATACAAAGGCGCCAATTAAGGGGTAGAGTAGGAAGAAAAAGACATATATGTAGATGTAAATTTAAAAAAAAATTGCTTGATTCGCTCATAAAATGCTTTATAAACCATAAGATAATATAAAATTAGTTAAAAAATACTGAAAATTTTTTAAATGCAAAATTTAATTTAAAAAAAAGAAGAATTCCCTTAAAAAATTACACTTCTTCTGCAGATTCATATCTAAACATTTTGTTTATCTTGTTTTTGCCATAATCTCCAATGACGCCACTGCTTTTATCATCTGTGATGACCCCCAAATGTTTTCTACTTCAAAATATTCTTACATTTTAACTCATTATCTAAAAACATGTAAATATAAATTTTTTTTTTTTCCTGATATCCAAATATTATATTAGAGGAGATCGTTACTCTCTATTATCATGTTACAATATAGGTAACATTTTGAATTTAAGATGTTTATATTATATAAAGAAGCATTTTCGTAATTGTTTATCTTGGATTAAATTTCACACTTTTAGAAGAGTTTTTCATATATCTCAAAACTCAAATCCTGTGGCAAGTATAGAATATAGACTATAATTTATTCAATGTTATTTGAAAATAGCTCATCTTATGAATATTATGTAAAAAAAAAAAATATGTTTATGAAAGGTTTGAGAAAAGTAAGTTGATACTTGAGACAGTGTATGCCAAAAATATAACAGAATATTGCTAGAGATTTTATCAGTTTTTCGTTAGAGAAAAAAAATAGAAATTTTTTTTTGTGGTATTATCATACATTTTTGTAGCTACGTTATAATATTACTTACATAGTCGTGTGATAAGTGAAAAAAACAAAATAATCATTGTCTAATTGACTTCTATCAGTTATTTTTTTAATTTTATTGACATTCGTAACGTACCAACAAAAAAGAAAGCTTAATTTGGGATTTTAAGTATGTTTCTAACACAAACAGTAATTATCTTTCTAAGCACTTTTTTTCCCTGAAAGGTGAACGATTTTTTTTATACATATATAAGGGTGGATTGACATCCTGTAAAATGTTTTTCAAAATAAATTAACGGTAAGTAAATTCAGTAAGTTCAAGATAACAAATAAATAAGCTTTCAGAAGTTCTTAAAATGTTTCATTATTAATTCTTATTAGATTAGATTTAATTGTGAGGTATTTGGTAGGACCTGTTCTCTTGTAAAACTATCTTGTATGTAGGCTGTAGGGTATTATTGTCGTTGGACAAAAAAAAATGTATTCCTTCAAAATTTCAGTGTAACCATCTACTTTGTTTTTAAATCATCAGTGTTGAACAAAAATGTCTAATACAGACATTTTTAATTAAATGTACATATTACAAGACGTCTAAGTTCAGTAAGCAAATTGTTTCATAAATCTAAAGCAACATATGTACATACATATATGTATGTATCTATGCATCAGTATGTACAATTTTGCACATATGCTAAATACATATTAAATCTTCTTTGAATAAGTTAAAAAGTTCTTTTAAAAGAGGCAAAGAAAAATGTCACAAACATAAGATTAGCAAGAATGAATAATTTTAATTAAAAACAAATAATTAAAACCACACAAATTAAGTAGCTCTTATGACTTTAAAATTTTAAACAATATTTAATATTGTGATCGCGCAAATTTTAAGTCAAACTCACATATTGCTTCAACTGTGACCAAAGCAACATTACTCTATGCGTAATCATTAGTTTACATTGATTACCATCGTAACACTATATGTACTACCTAAGTATTTATAGGTAATTGTGGCTCATATAAAAAAAATTGTAATAGGTACCTATCTATCTCTAAAGCATCCTCAAAAGCCAAAAAAGGAACGAACCAATATTTTCTTTAAAAAAACGTTACATAATTCAGAAATTGGTAAGCTTTGATGTTTGGTAGTAAGACTTTGTTTGGTACTTTTAATTAGATGACGCATATACCTTAGGACTATTTCCGATTTAAATTTACTTAAGTAGGTAGGTACACATAGAAGGGGAAAAAAGGTCTGATATAAAAAGTTTTCAAACTGTGATGGTTCGACAACCAAAATAGATATAAATTCAAAACAATATGGTCCACCCTATTTTTTCTCTAGAGATTTTGTTTGATATTTATTTATAATAAAACAAAAAGGTTTGTAGTTACGGACACCTTAGCAGACCTTTTTTTATATAAAAACTTTCAAGTTGAAAGAAAAGTCAATTCGATAAAGAACTATTTTTATGCACTAATCTTTCTTCTGCTTATGTATATTCTCATTTTTTACAAAAACTACTACAATATATGTACCTACCTCTGATTAAGACTGCATAAGAAGAAAAAAGAGTTTTTATGATCATTTTTATGAATCGGAACTTTTTATCGTTTTGTTTTGCATATAAAAACAAAACAAATATAATAATCATTATGATTGATTGCAGATTTTGTGGAATGGAGCCAAGTAGTCTACATGAAAAAGCACACGTGACAGAGTACAGGTAGGTAATTACTTGTTTTTTTTTTTACAAAATTACTATAATATAATAAATGTATTAATGTATGTACTTGTATATGTACTGTACATATGCATGCATATGTGTATAACCTTTGTGATGACTGTTATTTTTATTATGTACATAATAATACCGTGGATACCTACATAAGATATATGAATAAAGTTTGCAGTTGACGTGTTTTTCCATCAAGTCATGCAAAAAGCTTTTGGAATGGAATGGAATTTCCCAGATCATATACATAGGTAAACTTGCAGAAATAAACGGGGATGATAAAACAACAAAGAATGTAACAAGGGTCAAATGACAACATTTTTGTATTAAGCAAATTAACACAAAGGTGATAATTCAATTCGTCGCACTATATAGGAAACAATTGTATATGTATATGCGTAATAATTCCACGGTGACCTACCTGGATATAATAAAATATATTGTCAAGTGTGTGTAATGTGTGTACAATATTAAAATTAAGAATTGAGTGATGGTTTATTTTATGGTTAGAAAACA
The DNA here is from genome assembly GCA_026745375.1 of Platyura marginata. NCBI lineage: Eukaryota > Metazoa > Arthropoda > Insecta > Diptera > Keroplatidae > Platyura > Platyura marginata. The sequence goes on along the minus strand of JANSTT010017845.1, from coordinate 1,486 downwards.
AATTACATAAAGTGCTCTATAATAAATCAATGTCAAAGGGAATTAAGTTGGGATGATATGTAGGTATATTTGTAAGCTTAACCTTTAAGAACGGGAGGAGTTTGAATTAAAGTTCTAATGTAAAAATGTTGGTATGTACGATGTGCACCATTTAACATCCTGTATGGTGATTATTTATTTGTCACATTTTGAACAGAGTAGTAAAAAATAGAATAGAACATAATTAATTCTCCTTATACAAAACTTAGATTAGTATATTGAATATGTATGAATCTCTTAATTACTTCTTTATCGGGTTACATTTATGTTAGCAAAGTAAGGGAATTTTTGAAAAATGTACCTAATTGTAATTCCTCACCCTTATTTCAAAAGAAAAATAATTTTTTTGGTCATAATTTAAGCCATTTTTAGGCTTTCCATATTAATTGTTTCTTAAAAAATTCATATCTCATAAACTATGGCACCAGTGTTTCAGGAACTTTTTTCGTTTAGGTGGTAAGTACTTCGAATAATTATCTATATAGATTTTCGATAAAATTTCGTTAAAAAATAAATTTAATGTAATTTTTTTTTGTAGTACGGCAATTCCAGCGTCGCGAACGGACGTTCGGAACAACATTTTTAAGATTTGTTATTAAATTGCAACACAGGTTTGCATTTAAATTCTCTTTCTAACCCTTTTCAACCAGCACACGTGTTTTAAGTTCTAAATTTTATTTTATCAAAAGTTATGACTAAGAGAGTAAACCATCGCGAACGGATATTGAAAAACTACATATTTTGTAGTGAAAAATGTATTATGCAATTCCTGCGAAATTTCGTATTCTTAAAATTTGAAAAAAATATGTTTTATAAGTAAAAGCACTAAAGACTTTTGAAAAATATGAAGTTGCTAGATGATGACGTAAGAGAAATAGGCACGTAATATCAGTGTCGCGAACGGACAAAAAAAAATGTCTTGAACAGACACTTCGGTTTGGTTATAACAAATTATCATTTTTTTGTAAGTGGACTCTTTATCCTCATATAAGTGGACTCTTTATCCTCATATAGTTCCTGTCAATTATTTTTAAACTACCTATGCGCGTGTGATCGCAGAACCTTTTTAAATAATTGCTTCACGCATAAGATTTTTTGAACATTCTCTTTTGAAAGCGCTCTTCGTAGTTTGGGCGTTGCCTTCCCAGTGTGAGGTTTTAAATCCTGTTTTAATAATTTTGTCTTCTTTTTTTATTATTCTTTCACTTCGCTTACGTCATGCATCTAATCTTTTTATTTTTTTACCGATTTCGGTTCCTTTTCTTGATTCTCTTAATGCTTTTATTTTCAACCGTGCCTTTTCCTTGTACTGGTCATATTTTTCAGAATCCTGCATTAAATTTTTAATGTATTTTTCACTTCGGTGAGCCATTTTTGAAGATTCAAACAAAGATGACAAAAACCAGTAACGTTTATTTCTGTTCGTCACGCAAGAATATGTCCGTTC
>JANSTT010017844.1:0-15651 GCA_026745375.1 Platyura marginata | reverse complement strand
TACAGAGGTTTTCATTTTAAATGCTTCGACTTATAGAGGTAAATTAACATGGCTTAATATAGGCAAATTCAAGGGGATTGAAAAAACTTCGAGTTATGGAGAAATTCGAGTTATCGAGGTTCGAGTTATCGAGGTTGCACTGTATATACAGACATGCATGGCAATTGACATACATAAAATCTCATCAATATTGCACTCATATCGCACTTATCTTCTACATAATTTCTTAACAGAAATTGAAATTTAACTTATTCTTGTTTAACTATCCACATCCTAATTGATACGAAAGTTATAGTCAATTTTCACCGAATTGGTTGTCTCTTAAATAAAACTAAATGATTGAACAATCGTCAGTGGCACCAGTACTATAGAAGTACGAATCTGGATCTTTAAATACTTCTGAGACAGTATACATGACCAGTAATGGTTCCGATGGTCTACCAATCTCTTCTCTTTCTCTGATACACAAGCTTACAACGTTTTTGATCCAAGCAGCTGAAAGCAGTTTTTAAGGTAATATTTGGCGTTGATAACGAATCCGCAGTCCGTTTTTTGCTATGAGGTCAGATTTCTTAGATAAATGCATAAGACATTATTCGCAATTTTTGGTGGTACTGCGTCGTATGTAATTTTTTGGGTTCGTCTCACTTATAAGAGACCAACAATAATCGCTCAGCATACCTTCATCGTGAAAACTTTTGTAATTCCTCTCAATTCTTGGTAAATATTGGTGTAGTCGTTCTGTCGCTAGTTTCGCCTAAGTTTTCAGGGAAGAAATGAAGATGGGAATGAAGAAAATGGATTTTCCACGACATTCACCCATTTTGAGTTAATTCTTCAAAAATCACCTTAAAAAGACGTTTCGAGTACGATTGCAACAAACAAAATATTGTCGCGATCAGCTGTTGCAACATAAGAAAGCGAAAAAATAGGACCTGAAAAAAAACACTTTCGTCTTCTCGGGTCCAAAAGTTTATCGAAATTTTTAATTTTCTTATGACAACGTTTAATGTGAGACGGTTTGATATTATTTCTTTAGACGACAATGCATATTTTTAAAGTCTACCAAAAATGTTTTGCAAAAATTTCCCCCACATAACAGAAACTCGGCAGAATACAGTGGCGAAACGTGAATAATATTTCTAAGTAGACAAATTTTAATAATTTAATTAAGTAATCTTATCGTTTTTATTGACCACTCCAATTATCGAATTAATTTCCTTAAATTCCTATTCCGGCTAGTAATTAATGATTTATTTGAAAATACACGATAGACAACAATTATTTTGATTTCTATCATTTTTAATGCCATTAGAGATGATTTATAAAAATATTTATTATTAATTAACAAATTGTGAGTTTGGAGCATTTGCAATAAAAACAAACTCCTTTTTACGTGCACCAATTTTAATATAACAAATAACGCGTTTCGAAAACTAAGTTTTCATCATAAGGATATTTTCAACGACTCATCGTCATCGAAAAAAAAATGTGTGCACGTTAAAAGGAGTTTGTTTTTATTGTAAATATAAAACATTTATGTCAATATTATGAATTGTTGCAGGTAAACGTTACGGCTAACTGATATTGAATTTTTTCAAGCATCTATGCAAAGCACTATCGACAACAAATCATTGGGCATCTGGCTAAAATTCATCTCTGATGTTAATTATCGGTAATTTTTCTGATTTATTTATTTTTAAGCCAAAAAACAAAAAAACAAAAATTATTCCAAAAATCATTGTCAAATAAAAGCTTACCAAATTGTTGCCCTTATCATTTTTAAGCTTGATGGTATATGACTGAAACTATAAATTATATTAATCGCTCCGATATTACCGAATTAATCACGTTGGATAAAATTTATTGCAATTTACACATTTACAAGTTTAGTTACAACAACAACAACAACAACAAAAAAGCTCCTATAATGTGTAGTGTAGATCCAACTTCATGGATCGTTTTCACCATTCACAACAATATAATAAAATGAATATATCTCCCATCATATAGTTATGTAGGTAGGTAGGTAGGTAGGTAGGTAGGTAGATAGGTACGGGTGTCTATCGAATGTATTATCAATTCACCGACTATAATTGGCCAATGAAACATGCTGCTTCTGATTTATCGTTAATAGTGGAATTTCATTTCCATAATTAATGGCTTAAATAGAATGTCCAGAATACAGCGGGGATTCCCCCAAATATCTCATATTTGAATTTAAACAATAGAAATTGATATTTTAATTGCTGCTCATATAATATACATACATATGTATATACATACATATTATTATTATGTACATATTTGGAATGTTTCGATTTCAACCTGAAAGATATTTCAATATTAAATTTGCTCTAGGAAATTTTATAAGAGAACCGCAAAATGTTTGAAATTAAGACATATGTAGATATCAGGCATGAAGCGTAAATATTTCACGGGTAGGGATGCACATAGATTTTCCATTTTAGAAGAATTCTTGAGATTTCTTTGTATATACAGGGTGTCCCAGCATTTGATTGAAATACTTTCAGGACGTGTTCCTGCGATCGATTTGAGCAAAAAATTGTACCTGTACTTTTAAAAAAAATCAAGCGTTGTGTTTTATGGAAATAATTGCCAAAAAATACGAAATAATGAAAAAATTAATAAGGAAGTTTTTAACCGGAATAATATTCTCTTTCAAATTGAGTAAGGAAAAAAATTAAGTTAATTATGGAAAATTTGGAGAAATAGAACTTTTTCATTCTGATTTCGTAATTTTTTTTCTATTTTTAAAGTTTACCGGCATTTATTTCAAATAGTGTGCCATGAATGTAGAATTATTAAACCGAAAATAAGAGAGGGGGCATTCATCTTTAAATTAAACCTAAAAATTGTGGATTTCCTAGCCTTTTTATGGAAGTTATAAGCACACACGTAGTTTTTTATCCCTAAAACTTAAAATCATTCCACTTGCCCAACGGTCAATTTTGGAACCCCTCCCTCCGGTACAATTTTTTGCTCAAATCGATCGCAGGAACACGTCCTGAAAGTATTTCCCTCAAATGCTGGGACACCCTGTATATTGAAAATTTTGATATCTGCATCGAAACTTATGAATCATTTAAACAGATTTTCAGCGGATTGTCATTTGTTTTTTTTCTCTTTAAATATTAATAAAGCCAATTATTTTTTGCATTTGTATTTTTTATTTTTTTATTTTTTGTGATCTCTCAATCCCCCAACAATCAACTATTAAAAGTCGACTTTCCAAAAATACCTATGTATGGTGTGCATTACACTAACTGACGTATGAATTATCTGTTATCTTATCTATAATCGTTTGCGTTGACTCTCCCCTTCTCATATTCCTTTGCCCTCAAACACAACCCCACTACTTCAAGAAAAGTTTAAAGTTAAAAATTAAAATGTGTTGCTCTCTTTCGCTATCTTCTCTATATATAGAGATGATAGCGGATAAAGTGGCATGAACTCAAGTCCATTTCTATCAGCTAATTTTATTTTATCGCCATTTTTTTTACGAATTCATTCTACAGACAATCATTTATGATTCTCTCTCGTAAAGAGAGTACCCCAACCGACCAAATAGCTCAATGGATTGAGTGGATGCCTTTGGTAGCAGGAGGTCTAGAGTTCAAGTCCGACTGGAATTAAAACCAGAGAAAGTTTTTCTCTAGTGTGTTGACTTGAATCTGTGCCCGGGTGGCTGGATTGCATACTTAAAAACAGTCTAGAAATTAGATTATCTCAGAATGACAGTGCTTCAGGGTATCAGGTGAAATGGCAAGCATTTGTAAGGTTTCCAGGAGAAACACCTCAAGTACTGCATTTTCACACACACACAAGAAGTCATATCAAGGAGATAAATGTATAAATGTAACAAAACGGCACAATTGTGCTAATTCGTAGATCAAGATAGGTCTCGCCACGAAAAAGAAGAACAAGCACCTATACCCAATGATGCGTTATAAATTAGGCAGGGGTTTTCAATGTGTGCTCTGCGGTGCTCAAGGGCTCCTCGGGAAGGTTATAAGAGCTCCGCAGACATTTTCTGAAATATGTGATGTGAAAATCAAAATCTGCTGAAATTTATAATACATAGTGCAATTAACCTTTTTTTTATTTTTTTTATGTAATGTGTATACCTATTTTTTTAATCTTATTTTTAATATTGGGGCTCCGGATTTGCGAAGAATACAAAATAGTGCTCCGCTGCTGAATAACTTTGAAAACCTCTGCTTATACGCAAGTATTCATTCATTTAGTTCTAAAGACCATTCGTGCCTGATAGACATCTATCGTATTTCATGCACATTATATAGAAATATGTAAAAAATCATTTTCATTGAAATAATACTTGTTGGTATTATTAAAAACTTCCCGTAGGTATATATTCCAATATTAGAGAGTTAGATGGACAAAATAATTTTTGACTAAAAATTTTGTGCAAAATATTTTTGCACTACCCTCCTCCCTTCTCTGTACTATACTTGCGTTTCAATTAATGAAACATACCTTTGAGTCAATATAAAAAAAACGAAAAAAAGTTCTACATAGTTTTCAAAACAGTAGGTAGGCAACCATTCCTCTCTCTCTCTAACTCTCATAAATTTACCGGCCCCCAGAGCACAAAAAAAAATGTTTTTTTCCAATCATTTCGTTAAAACTTTCAAATATTTCCGTCCTCATATGTTATTTTAATATTTGCTATGGTCGGCTTAAAAAAAAAAAATAAATAAAAAAAAAGCTTTAACAGAGATACAAAAGCTCCATTATTACACAATAACGTTGAATGCATATGACTTGTACAATTTGCGCAATGTTGGCAGATGAAATATTAGACTGTAATGGGTTTTAGACATTTGAATTTTTGTTTACGCGCTTGAATTTAATTGAAGTTCAGTTTTTTTTTTTTTTTTTTTTTTTTTATTTTATGTTTCATTGTGCAGAACCGAATAATGAACGAAATTTTGTAGAGCATAAGTTCAATGGAACAAATTTTTTTTTTTCTGCAGTAGGTGCATATAAATCCTTGAATTATGTATGCTATACTTGTATGTATGTATGTTATGGATGGCGATATGCCAATACATGAAACAGTCACCTCAAAAAAGCAACCTTTACAGAAATTATTAAAAGGTAAAATCTGAATGATCAAATTGGGAGTGAATTTTGGTATTGTAAAATGTTTTAAGGGAACAAAATATCATTTTAAAGTGGTTTCGATTGTAGATATGTACATAGGCGTTCGTTCGGGAGGCACGGAGGGGGCTATGGCCCCCAATATAATTATCTCTTTGAATAAAACCATTTTTACTTAAAACAAAAATAGAAGTATTCTGATCAAATATTTGGTGCCAGAAAAGTAGTGGTATGTTCTCTATTTCTTGTCCAATATGACTCATTTTAATATTCAGACAATTAAAAATTCAGACAATTAAAATTCAGACAATTAAATATTCAGATAATTCAAAATTCAGTTTATTCAAAATTCTGACATTTCAAAAACCATATAGAAAAATTCAGATAAATTAAGAATCCGATATTTTCAAATTCTGAAATATGTAGGTATCAATAATAGATTTAATGATAATAATAAATGAATTTCTTGATTACTTTGCATAAATTATTAAAAAAATGTCTCAGTTATTTAGCCCTTCTGTTAAAGAAAATTGAAAAAACAAGAAATTTTCAATATCTGAATTTTAAATCATCTGACTTTTGAATTATCTGAATTATAAGTTACCTGAATTTTGAATTATCTAAATTATGGATTATCAGATTTTTGAATTATCTTAATATTGAAATATCTGAATTTTTAATTATTTCGATTTGTGTCGGCTTGGAATCAATTAACAACACAAATCGAGGTGTTGGTGTAATGGTTTTAATGTTATTTATAGAGAGTTGGTATATTGGTTTTTGGATTCCGTTTTTTTTGTAAAATCTGAATAACAGTGGATATTTTTTTGTGTAGAAAATTTTTTTAAAATCGGAAGGAATTTAAAAAAAATTTTGTGCCTCCCCCCCAACAATTTCGGTCAGCTGACGCCTATGGATATGTAGGTGGGTTTTTGATGCATCTCCAAAGTTCTATAAAAATGTTTTTATTGTACAAATTGGCGTAATGGTGAAAAAGAATATATGGATTGAGAGCTTTTTCGAAGAAAAAATCCCAAATAACGAGACCAAATTTCGATATAAAATTTTGGCATTGCCGCTACTATGGCACTAAGAAACTACAGGAATAGCAAGATGGGGTATGTGGCGATTTTGATTAATTTTACAAATTTATCATCTCATCGATAAGTATTTATTTAAAAATGTTTCTATATATCGAAAATCTATCAGAAAAAAAATATTTGGCCAATCGGCGATCGTTAGGGTGGGACATTTTGGTAGAAAATACCCTTAAAAATAAAATATCAGTAAAAGATTTTTTAAAAATCAGGGGATTAACATTTAGCCTTTAGATTACACTTAAATTAAAGCTGAGACTTGTACGAATCCAACAATATATAAATGTTTGGTTTATCTCATCGTTTATTATTTATTTAAAATATTTCAAAATGAATTTTAATTTTTGGATCGGAATTTAAGCCGTTTTCAGGCGTTCTATAGTAAATGTCTGAAGATACATGTGAAATTCTACACAAATCACTTCAAATGTAATTAAAAAGGTTAAAAGATTACTGATTTCAAAATTATAATTATGGAATTCGTGAAAAAAAATTTGTTTGTTCCGATTTTCCCAATGTTACCTTAGATTTTCATTAAAAAATTTTTAAAAAATTCATATCTTCTGAACTACGGTAGCTTGTTCGGAAAACTGTTTCTTCCAGTTACCTGGTTCGAATATGTGCCAGATAAAAAAATATTTCACCAAATATACTTACATAAAATCCCTTTAGTTCGTTTTTGGTTTTCATCTCCTTGCAAAGGTTTAAAAAATAATTTAATTCTCACATTTCCTACAATACAATTTCATTTCTCATGTATGTATGTATGGGTATATAGAAAGTCTATCTACATAATATTGATAGATATGATGTAGGGGTAGATACTTAAAACAGAAAAATCCGGCATAAGGTAAAATATTGTTTACAAAACAAACAAAACAGTTTTCGTTTCGATCTTCGTAAATTCAATAAAAAAAAGCAACAAATTCCATTTTCGTAAAACTAAACCCATCTGATGGAATAAACAAGCTTATTCCTGCTCTGCTACCCTTCACATATGATCAACATTGCTCTAATATATCTATCTATATATGTATGTATGTATGTACTTTGGGAAATATCTCCCCATATGAAATTATATAGAGATGGTTGGTGTTTTCTATATTTATGTTATACATACATATATCGAAACCGACCTATACTGTCCCCCCTTCCCTCCTTAAACATGGTCAGCAATATCGGATTATCAATACCCTTGACAACTAAAACTCGGTAGGTACCTACATAAATATATTCCATTAGAATTAATTTATTTTATAATATGTTCGTCGATAACAAAGCATAGAGAGAGAGAGAGAGAGAGTGTATGGGTGTGTTGCATGTACATGAAAAGCTTCTTTTAGAGAAATTTAATAAATTTCAGCTTTTTTGTTTATGTAAAACTTAACAGTAACCACCAGTAACGTTGGGGTATAAGTTTCCAATTGAAACCACACCGTAAACATATTGAAGTTTAATATTAATGAAAGTTTATTGACTTCATCATCACCACCACCATCCAAATGGTGAAAATTGAAATGTTCAATTGGTATCCTCCTGTTGACCGTTGTAAGGATTAAAGCTCTTTTTTTGTTGAAATTATCTGTAATCGGTGAGTGGATACGATTCTGTACTAATTTTACTTATCGTTGACGGAAGAAAGTTCATTATTTTGCCAACAGAGAGAGAGAGAGAGAGACTCGTCTAGAGGAAACTTTTAATTTTCACCTAATTGATGTGTGCTGGAAATTCTTTGAGCTTTTATTTAAAATGTTTACGAAAAACGTTTCGATAAATTATACCATAACAGAAAGCTCAGTGCAGATATGGAAAAATAATTGGAAAACTCAAGTTTCAAGAGCTTTCAAAAACTTTGATCATATTTCGGAAAATATATGAACGCCATTTTTATTAAAGCTTTACGAGAAAGCATTTGCTTCTCTACAGTAGGGAGTTTGTATGAAGTTACCAATCGAATATTTTGTCTAAAAAAAATGTTTATCAATGAAAATCGAATTATTTAATAATTGTGAGAGCAATCATTCCACACTAATCGATTGTTATTGAATAAAAATTTACTTTGTTGTATAAAATTAAAAATAATACAGATTGTAACTTATTTAAACATTTTCCTATTCCAGATAATCGTCCCAAAAATCTTCCGAGCGTTAATGATGGTCATTGGAAAATCACAGAGAAGAGTCAATTCTAATTAGGGTTTTTTTAAGCAGATTATTCATCAATAGAACGCATCCCAAGGTACTAGAAATTTTCACGTCTTCTAATTAATGAAACTAATAGAAAAACATTTTTCACAGTTGAACATCTGGGAATATTTTAAGTTTCGCTGCCTAAATAATTTCAACCGGATAATGGATGCTGATGATAGATGCTGATGCTGATGTGCATATGTAGGTGCCCAGGATTAATAACAATAACAGATTTGTTAATAAAATGTATTTAAGCAATAAAAAAGTATTCTAATAAATGGGAAAAACTTTAAAATTCCGCCTTTTGTTTTGCATGCATCAATTTCAGGTACAGATCAACAAGAATCATCATTTTAGGTATAGATCAACAAGAATCATCAATAAAGACTATGGAGAATATTTCAGGCAAAGATCTACAAGATTCATCAATATCAATATTGAAAAAACTTCAGATAAAAATTTACAAGATGCATCAATATCAAAAAACTGTTACCACCATTAGAACGGCCATCCCTCGAAACCCTTAAATACCAATTTTCATGAAAATATCTCCATAAATAAGGTTTTTCCAAAAACCGATTTCAAAACGGTGCATGCAGCGCCATCTCTGGGTTTGTTTACCTTCTGCAACTTATGAACTCCTGATCCAAAAAATTTTATTTTTTCGAATTAAACATTTTTTTTCGCCATTTTCGTGGGGCGTCGTTTGGTAAAAAAAAATTTTGATAAAAGGAAAAAAAAATGTTTGTTGTTCCCCACGAAAATGACGAAAAAAAATGTCTAATTCGGAAAAATTCTTGGATCAGGAGTTCATAAATACCAGCAGGTAACTCAACCCAGAGATGACGCTGCATGTACCGTTTTGAAATCGGATTTTGAAAAATTCTTATTTATCGAGATATTTTCATGAAAATTGGTATTTGGGGATTTAAAGGGACGGCCGTTCTAATGGCACTATTAGTTTTTGTTGAATCTTGTAGATCTTAACCTGAAATTGATGCATGCAAAACAAAAGACGGAATTTTTAAGTTTCTCCCATTTATTCGAAATCACTTTTTTTTCTTCTTTTATTTACATTTTCTTATAAAATTTTTTTTTTATTCCTGGGCACCTATACATACAGTATCGTCCAGGTGTCTATGGTTGAGAGGCTCGGTCGTGTTGGCGCTTCAGAAATTTTGGATGCAATGGAATTGAAGATGCTAAACAAATAATTTCAATTTAATATTTAAATTAATTAAAAAATCCATTCCTACCTTTTTTTATTGTGTAAATTATTGAATGTCCATGTAATGCATTAAATTTATTAATTCCTCTGATATAATAAAATGTTGACAATGCAGTAGGTTTTCATGAAAATTACTTAATCAACCAACTAACTAAGCAAGAACATCAATTATTATTTCCATAACTTTTATTTCTTTTTTTTTTTTTTAATAACAGCATTTAAAAACAATTTAAGCCATAAATTTAATGAAAACGATAACATTCAGTAGGTTCAAGTAATATTTTTAACCTATATTTTCGATACTTAATTTTCATGTTTAGGCGGACAATTTAAAATGTTATTTTCTTACTTAACATTTTTTTTTACAATTATGTTATAATTACAATAAATAATAAATTAATTGAATTTTACATAATTTTGTTCATATTCATCAGTTCTGTTTTTATAATAATTAGTGTAATTAATTTTTTTTTTTTTTTCATTTTCTCTTTTTATATGGAATGTGTGACAAAATCGTATTTTATTTAGTGTTTTGTTTACTTTTTTTAAATTCGCTACAATAATATTTATCCAAAAATACATAGCTGCCTTTTACAAACAAAAAAATTTATTCTAATATTTTTTGTTTTTTTTGTTTTGTAGTATTTATAATATTTACTATTAATTAATAAAAATATTTAGTACACTGGCAAAAGTGTACGATCAAAAATCTTTTGATATTTTCATTGGTTTCTTGGCACAGTTATACTATTAAATATGTTTTTTTTTTTGTTAGAATATATGTAGTTTAGACAATTTGTTGGTATTTTAATAGTTTAAATAGTTATCTTAATTTTCAATATATTGTTCGAATAGAATTAAATTATTGTAAAATAAAAAACAAATTAAAAAATATATTTTTGAGTACTCTTTCATTGAGAAAACATTTTTCTACAAAAATTCATCGTAAAATTGATTTTTAGTACTGTTTTAGTACTTTCATGTATTTTATTCGATATGCCCGTTCAAAAACTAAAATCCCCAAACAATAGAAAAAATTAGTTCTAGGCAAAATATACGAAACAAAAAATTAGTCGAGCACCTACTAAATTATGTTATCAAAAATAACTAAACTGTGGAAAAATTTTCATATTAATAAAATATTATTGTACTAAATCATTAGGTCCGTTGCAGGGGATGACCAAAATTATTTTTATTTCTTCTTAGAACCGTTTAGAAACTATATTCAATTCCACATTCCACTGACTTTCACAAAAATCATAAAAATTAAATTACGAGCCACCCTAAACACGTTTTCAGTTTGTTTTCTATATCGTTTTGATCAAACATTTGGTTACCACATTCTAACGACGTCTTTTTTTTCTGGCCAACGTTTCCCTTGCAAAAATGTAAGCTTTTCAGAATATTTTTGCCTAAATATCTAACTTTAACCAAAAACTCTATAATAAAAAATGTATAAAATTGAGCTTTAACATTTGTTCCCTTCAATACCTATCGGTGTGCTTGCTAAAATACTGGTCAATATAACTGGAAAGGAGTTGTGGATGACTTAAGGTCATATATTTAGAAGCATCATATTGGTGTTAAAAAGATTTGGCTTCTATCTTTAGCGGGGCCACATTTTGGATTGGAAGTAATCGATTTTCCTAACAATATGAAGAAATTTAAAACAATTGTTCAGTGTGAATTATTAAATTATAAATAATTGATCAATAAACGATATGAAATAATTAGATTTTGGTGTTCTAAAAAATTAACAAAAATCATATTACCTGTACTAAAAAAAAAAAAATTTATTATTATTTACAAAAAATTCCATGCTTCCTTATTTGCTTTAATATTTTGATTTTTAATTTTTATAAAAATTTTCAATTTTGGCTGTTTTATACTTTGAAGCATAATTTAAATTTTACAAATTTTTTTATTTATATATTGGAAAGCGTTTCTTAATTAATTTATATCTACATTGTTTGGACACATATTTTTTTTCAAAATAATGAGCATGTTCTTACTATAGCTTAATTTTATTTCATAAAATAATTAACAATTTTATAATTTATTTATCTCTTAAAAATGTTATTTAATTTTTTTATTTTTTTTTTTTTAATAATTGTGTAAAATTTAATTTAATTTTTTTTTTACACTTTTTAGTTAATGGAATTGTTTTTTGTTTTTTTTTTAATTAGAATATAATGCAAGCCAATTAGAAAACATGTAAATTTGAAATGCATAATTATTTCAATTGTTTTTTTTTTCTTTTTGTTAATGTTTTTTTAATTTTTTTAATTTTTTTTTGGCAGACAATATATGTAGCTGTAAAAACAGTATAACTAATCAACTCTGGATGGTGTGCCTTTACTTGAATATACTATTTTTGTACTTAAAGTGTTAACATTCATATATACACAGTAATTAGTTTAGTAGATGGGTATTTTTCTATTAGTTAATTGTCATTATCGGCTAAGTTTATATATTTTTTTTTTTGTTATTATTTTTTTTATTCTTTGAAAAAGCTAATATTAGATAGAGAAACGACATAGATTCGGTAATAATACCTATGAGGTTTTTTTTTTTGTAATATTTTGACTGAGCCAATGAAGAAAGTCTATAGAAAATTAACAACAACAAAAAGGTTATTGTATGTACATATATATATAGAAAATACCTGTCATCACTTTCCTTTAATAAAAACGTGTTTTCATTAATTTTGAAAAGACAAATGCATAACTAGCAAATTTTTTGAAAACTGTTTCCATAATTTTGTAATCAATTTTTAATGCATACCTTATGTTTATAAGTATACTTTTTATTCTTAATTAATATTTTTGTTAGCTTAAAGAAAAATATTAAATTAATTTATTTCTGTCCGATAAATAAGCAAACAAAAATTTATGCACCATTTTTCCATCTTCTATTTTTCGATTTTTTGTGATTATCGGTTTCAACATTATGTGTCCTTTATTAAATAAAATTAAGAAATTTATATAAAAGTTGTCATATTTAGCATCAAATCAATACGGAATGACTGGCTACATATTTATTATCTATAACTTTGTCCTTATCTATTTTTTTATTTAATTGATTTACAGTTAATACCGTTTATAGTGACTTCGGATATAGTGACATTCCGGTTATAGTGACCATTTTCATTCGAAATGGTTGATTTTGTATAAGAGCCCATGTAATCAACTATCGGATATAGTGACGCCGCTTATAGTGACAAATCGGTTATAATGACAATTTATAATAGGAAGAATTTGTTCCAGCTATAGTTTATAGTGACTATTTCTCTATCATGGAACGAAAATTTATACAAAGAAGACAATAAAAATTGCGTTATATCAAGACTAGAGACCAGAGAGAGAGAGAGAGAAAGAAATAAATAATATGTATATTGTATGTACATATTCTCTCTTGAAACGGAGAAAAAGCAATAGCAAAATAATAAAAACTTGCAGGATGTTAACGAAATTTATTTCTATTTGCACAAATTCTTTAATGTGATTCATTAGACTTCTATATATAAGAACTTGTCTTGTCCAATGCACCCTGTTATTGAGCGATTTTTACTTAATAATACCTAGAATAATTGCTTTTTTGAAAATCGGTTATAGTGACGAAATTTTGCCGGTTCCTTGACGGTCACTATAAGCGATATGTACTGTAAATAATATTAAATTGATTGTTGGACATTTCCAATCATTTCCACTAATTTCCCATATATTTACTATGGAACATATGAAACGTTTCAAAAGAAAAATAATGTTTCTGATTGGAAAATTTAAAAAAAAAATACTAAATAACGAGATTAGATAACAAATTAGTAGAAGCGATAGTTTTAATGTGAGATGTAGTTCGAAGGCTAAATTCCAGTCCCCCTATTTTTAAAAAATCTTTTACTGACATATATGGTATTTTTGGAAATTAGTTTTCTATGGAAATGTTTCACCATATCGATGGACGATCGGCCAAATATTTTTTTTCTGTTACATATACAAAGCACATAACTGGAAACTAAAGTTCGCCGAACAATGCTGCCGTAGTTTAGAAGATGTGAATTTTTTGAAGAATTTTTTATTGAAAATCTTTAGAATTTGTAAGGGAAAATATGAATTTTTTAAGGATTTTGTATCAAAAATCTATGGAAAAATCTAAACTAAATAATTTACTTCCCTGAATTGGTTAAATATTTTTAATTCTACATTACTATCGTGGGTGAAATCTACCCATTTAAAAAAAACAAACCTAAAAAAATATGAATGAACACTTATGACCAATGTTAATGCATTTATTGGTTACGGATCCCTAAAAAGTGAATTTAAAGTTATGGGTGGATTACACTAATCGATAGTAATATCGCAGTGCAAATGAACGATAGTAATACAGGGTTAATAAAATTAAAAAAATATATTTATTGCTAATAAAATTTTAAAATGTCACCGAAAAAATATGTTAAAACAATAAAGTCGAAATTCGTTATTGTATGGTGTACCTTTAAACTTAAACTTAATGGAAAATCCTTATTAAATCAATTTAAAATGTAGCATCAAGAATCCAAAATGAAATAACAAAATATCCTATAACGTAAACGGTAATCATAAAAGCATATTGAGGTACTTCAAGTAAATAGATACCTACAATTATAATTAAATAAAAGAATTCTTTTCGTTGAATCATAAGCTTTTTATACCATTTTATATAAATAAATTGAAAAGACTAAATTACATACTTTCACAATATATTTACACAAAGGAAAAGAAAAAGAAATGCATATATATGTATGTATGTTTGTATGTATGTATATAACATAATTTTTCTATTAACTTTTCTTCTACTACAGGAACATTGCTTCTATTTCACATATAATTTTTTGTTTTTCTGTTGGCCTCCTTTATTTGCCTTCCTTTTTTATGTGGCATGTCATACAGGTTCACTACACTGCAACTAATACCAGCTACTTCATACTCCATACTCCATATTACTTATAATGAGCGTATTATAAGAAAAGCGCTTCGTTTCGTCGTATTATTTGGTATGAAAAAGCATCGAACAGAGAGAAGAGCTTTTTGGTATCCGCCAACACACAAAATTTTCATACATACACTTAACAACTACGGATACACTCCTCTGTGTATTATAATAGTGTGAAATGGGAGAACGGAAACGACAGAGAACGATATATTTATTTGTCCGTCTAAGCTTGATACAGAATTAATGTTTTCTATATGTACAACAAGAAAAACTCATAAATTGAATTATTATGTCAGGTCTTAGATTTTAACATATAGCTTAGAATGGATTTATGGAAAATGTAATAAAAATCATAGACGAATGGATATACTAAAAGTAAGTGAACCCACAAAAGCCAGTGTGAAAGAATCTAATTGATGTACATAATGCCGGCAGTAATTTTGTTAGGCTCAAAGAAAATAATATTTATACATGAGAAGGTGGATTTGGCTAGAATCTTTGGTATGAAGTTTAATTTGAATACGATGATGAAAATGTATTTTTTTATGTGGATAAAATTATTAGCCAACCAACCAACCATCTTGTATTTGTTTAACATTATTTAATGTTTTTTTTTTTAAAACCATAATTTAATAAAAAAAATAATTTTAAATTTAAAAAAAAAAAAAACTTCAACTAGGATTTCCTCATCAAATTCATCTCACATCCCTTTACCTACTTTTCTCCCTCTGTTTTCGTTTGAGGTGTTCGACAAAACTCTAAGCTTTTATAATGGGGCAAGTTTGCGGAAATAACAATTTTCTCCTAAGGCTATAATCTTTCATCTTTAGTTCAATGTAAATGTACATGTACTTGTACATAACGAAATATGTATAAATATTCGATGACATATAAATGCAACATTGCTAAATAATGTATAGCAGCAGCGGTATTTTGATCTCAACTATAAACCAGTAAAGAAGTAAAAATTGGCTACGCCGATTATAATATACCCGTATGAGTACTTGTTTATTATTTACAA
>JANSTT010017843.1:0-15651 GCA_026745375.1 Platyura marginata | reverse complement strand
TGTTTGTGATGTCATTCTCTATGTTTATGATGTGTTGACAAATATATGTATGTAAGCTTTGTTTTTCAAGTTTATAGGAAAACAAAAACAAAAAATTATTGAGTCGGTTATTTCTATTCTTAAAAATAATAATTTGCTATGAGCAAATGAGCACAGAGCACTACTCTACGAGTTTTATGAGATCATAAACTCATTCAATATGTAATAATATCGTTTCGATATTAATTTTTCTTCAAATAGAATTAAATAAAAAAAAAACAACAACTTACAACATAAATCACTGGTTTGAATTGCTCTAATAATACTCTCGATGAAAAAAGTGTAGTTTTAAATAACTAAAAAACAAAAATTGTGCTAACAAGCAACGGTACTGATAGGCTATCACACTTCAACTGGAACGCCATACTTGCGCTGCCGAACTAAAAAACAAAAAAATTATTTTATTTCAAAAATGATCACAAAAAACAAAGAGAAAATTGAAAACAAACCTAAAACATTTATCTGGAATGTTCCTGGCAAGATACCATAGCACTAAATTCAACACAACCGACCATGTACGAAATGGTCCCAATAAAAATGCAATCACTCCATACGCATACCAAAAGAAAATTGCCAAAATTATTTCAACGGTTATAATGACTAAAAATGGTGCATGCGATGCAATTTGTCCCAATTTACTTTTCATCCGTTCCGGTTTACCAGCATAGCCCAAATATCGCAATTCAACACATCGGGCAAATATGAAGATTAACGGCAACTGACACAAAATTAATTGAAAAGATCCATACAAATATGTTAGGGAACCGGGTAAATAGCCGCCATTAACATAAATACCCCACAAGAATATTATGCCAATGTGACCATCAATTATTTCACCGATTGACCATGGACCAACGGTTAGGTATAAACAGTAGCCAACAATAGGTAAAATGAGACGGTCTATTGTTGATAATATCCATAGTCGACGTATACATGAATTTGGAAATCGACAATTTGATCGTGGTCGTCTGAGTTTGCCAACTAATTTTTTTTTCACAACATTGAGACTAATGGTAGAATGAAGTTTTTCAACAAAATAATTGTAATTTCACTTACTTGCTACAAGAAAATGCCAACATCTGAAGAAAAACAATGGCACAACACAGAGCGACAACGATATGCCAAAAACTGTTCGAAATATTATAGTTGTATCGCTCATAAGTATAAAACGGGCTAGTAGTCCGAAAGACACCCTACTTCCATCTAATGAAAATTGTTGTTTTGTCTGGAAGAAGAATTTTTCTTGAAGCTGAACTATACTTGACCGGAAATGGTTTTAAACTTACCAAAGATTTTCGTCCGTGTTTATCATAAACTAATACTTCAATGTCATGCATTCCTTTACCGTATATATTTGGATTCCATTTGGCCACAAATAAATTTGCCGTTGTTGGATAACAGTCCATCCAGTTTTGTTCATTTATTCTTACCGAGCAATTGGCAATGTCGGATAAGGAAAATGCCAATATTCGAATATATGTTGAGTCTGCCAAACGGGGAGTGTCAAGTAAAAGAAATATTAAACAAATCTAATTAATTAAATACCTCTTTGTAGATTTGGATCTTCTTTTCCAGGTATATGAAAAAGTGCGTGTTTTGGATTTGTTATTAGCACTATCGGCCATTGATTATGATAGACATCGACAAACGAAAATAAACCATGATCAATAGCGGCTAAACGATATCTAAAAATATTTTCAATTTCAAAATTTGGATTTCTCCAAAAATATTTCGTATTCTCACGTTCTATTCGTTTTCCAATCGCCAAGTTCCAATTCTAAAAATCCATCATGCTGCAGCGTATACATTTGTGGCACTACACCACCCAATTTATGTAAATGTCCACATAAATAAGCAACACCTTCATCATATTCACCAATTAATTTCCGTAATCCCCAGCTCCCCGTTTCCATTGACACAATACACGATGTTGGATAGTGACCAAACCAAATTGTATAATTTCCACCGGTTCGTCGTGCTTCTTCGGCCAATGAAATTATATGATTGGTATCGTTAGACGATAGAAAGCCAATAAAATTAAATGGTCTTTTTGGTCCCGGCTCCAAACATGCATCAATTGCAATAAACGAATACTTTTCATTACCCTTTTGTATTTGTTTCATATAGGATCGTTTGTGTTCGACACCCTGAACGGAATAGACGCGAAAATAGTTACGATTCGAATCATCACCGGGTACATTGAAATTATCTAAAAATTAGTAAACTTAGGAAATATCAATGGAAATTGTGCAATGTCAACTCACCATGATTACCACGAATGTCTAGCCAAACGGTTTTGTTTCGTACGCCGCTGTCTTCAATAATTTTCTGATAGATCAACCATTCGGCCTTGTATTGCCGTGAACCCAAATACCGATCTTTAGCATCAGTTAAATCGCCAGACGCAAGTACAACACTCGGATGAATTGCGTCAATTGTTTTTTCAGCAAACTCACGGAATTGCGTAATCCTTGACTCATCATCAAATATACTTATGTGAATGTCTGATATCTAATTTAAAAAAATTCCATTACATTTATGATTATTGGGGCTTAATTATGATCGGTATTGTACGATCTTAGATTGGCAACTTACTTGTAAAAACCACATTAAATGATCTGCACTATCATCAATTTGGATATTTTCATTTCTTTTATTCCATCTAACACTTGTACGTGATTTGTTAATTTGTTTTGTTATATTTGCCTCAATATTAATTAAATTTGCAACATTTGCGACAAATATTGAAAAAATTACAACAAAAACAATCAACACAATAGTACTCCAAGATAGTCTCATCTTTGCGTTCGATGACCGAATAAAATCTTTTATCGCAGTTTCATCATTGCAAAGTATTTATTTTCGATTTATTCGACTTTTGTGTCGATGATATAAAAGGCAAAACAAAGCAAACTTATTTGTTTATAATTAAAATGTATTTACTTTAATTGTTTTTTTTCGGTTGTTTTTTCTGCTATGAAAAAAAATAGTGATGTACAGTACAGTACAGTATTTGGCTATTTAGATATAAATAAGCTGGTGCTCTTGCCGAATCCAATTACTCAATACTAACAGTGAGTAGTATTTGAGGTACTAAATACTAATCAATTACTGATAACAAATTTTAGCAATTTTTAATTAAAAAACATGAAAAAATATTTTATTTTATTTTGACAACAGTAAAACGTTTTTCTCACTCTAACTTTTTTTTTCAATTTGTATTTTATGTCCTTCTCTAAATGTTCCGTGTTATATACAGACGTCGATGTCTAATTTGAACAAAAAAGCTGTTACAAGCTTTTATAATTTAACATTTTACAGGCCTATTCCGTGGCATGAGCGATTTTGGGTTCTATGATTGAAAATCATAGAATTCGCTCATAGCTTATTGGTATTCTAGCAAAATGTATCATAGAGAACTGATTTTAATTTTTTCATCAACACTGTGGTGAATTTTTCAGCCTATCAAATATAAATAAAAATCTTGTTTTTTTTATCGTATTAGTGTATTTTGTTGTTGTAAATTTTTTTTTATTAAAATGTTTGATATAAATATTTAAAAATAATTCCATCAAAGTTCTTTTCACAAATTTTATTTAAAAAATCCACTCAGAAACACAGAATTGTCATTTATGATAATCAATTATGGTTGAAATACGTCTAGTATGTCGATTTTAAGTTATGAGCGATTTTCAGCTATGAGCGCTCATAGATTTTGGGCTAGAATACACTTTTCAGTAAAATCTATCATAAGATGAATTTAGAGGCAAGCTATGATAGATTTTAAACAATAGCAAATCATTTTTGTTTATAAGATTGGTTATTTTTATAATCGTTCTATCATATTTAATTCTATAGTTTTTGGTCATTTTCCAAATATATGCATTTTTGTCCCAAAATATATGTATGACATTTTCCAATCATATATTTTTGCTGTTGACATTTTGACGCATGTGCACCCATATAGTTTCGTTCGTTGTGTGCAGTTTTGCTTTCTGCCATCGCGAAAAATTTTATTTTTCTGCAAGTAGACTTTTTTTGTTAATATAATTTTCTATTTAATTAATTGTTGTTGCCGTTTATATCAGAAGGGTTTGTTATTTTCTTTTGATTACATATTTCGATTTTGATAACCGAAAAGTTCAGCGGCTTACACATTGAATTGGAAATTTTTATTTTTTTTACATAGTGAAAATGTGGAACATCTCGGGGAAAGTAGCTCTCTTGTTGATTGAAAATTGAAATTTTTTTTTCTTTTTGGAAAGGAACGGTGTGACGACGGAGGCCGCATACTTAACAAAATTTATTTTATTTTTATTTGTATTATGACGTAATTAAGGTGTGCAGCTAAAGTTTTTTTTTCCATTTATTTATGTTTCATTTTAAAAAATCGTCTGCGAAAGATGCATTATTGAGGTGATGATGATGATGGGCTTTAGATTATGGATTATTTTATACGAACACATTTTCTATTTTTTTTCTTTTTTTAATTTTCTTATTAAAAAAGTTTGATGTTTAACATATCGATTAAGTAATATTTTTTTCTTTTCTGTTTGAAATAAATCCATACATGAATCAATTGTAAAATTCCAATTCATCCGTGAACGTTTCTTTTTTCCATTTATATCTACCTAATGTGTGTCTTCAAATTTTTAAGAAAGACAATAAAATAATAAACTTTCACCAAAATGCATCAACAATCAAAATTTACACTAATATTGACCCAGATTTATTTGACCATAATAATAACATATGGATTGACTACAGCTAATTTGCCTGATATTCAGTACAAAATACTTATCTAGTTGATTACACATAAAGTTTCTTGCTTAGTATTCACAAATCCTGACGATCCCTAATCGATAATCATTTGTTTTTCTTTTTCATTTCAGTAGTAATGTCTGTTCTTGCTCAAGAAAATCTTGATGAACGAATAGAGCGCATCAAAAAACGTAATGAAGAAATCGAAAAGAAACACCGTGAAGCGGAAGCCGATCGTCTAAAGGCTCTTAGAGACAATGCCATGGTTAAGACAAAATCTCCGAATAGTGATGACTGGCCAATTGGTCACAAATACGATACGCTGGATTTTACATACGATCAAAAAGAGCCAATCGATGATGAGAAATTAATGAGAAAAAATGAAAAATCTAATTATACACCGAAATCGTCTAGAGATTATAAAAAATTTGCAGACGGCGAAGGACCGCCGCCTGATCCGTCATATAATTTTTTAGCCGATGCCGAACGCGATGGCATTGCGGATAAAAATAATTCGGAACGAAAAGATTGGCGTGCGAACAATGGTAGCGGTGGAGGTAATAGTCGCAATAAGGGCGGATTGAATAATAGTTTTCGTGGTCGTAACAGTAAATCGAGAAATAATAACAATAGCAACACAAACGGTAGCAACAGTAACAATAGTAGTGGTCGATATTCGAGAAATGATGCAAATGTAGATTATACATCGTGGAAAAATGAACGGGAACGTATTGATGAGGCTAGAATTGGACGACAAAAATCAGGCGATGGTAAATGGCGTCGTGAATGGGATACTGACAAGAATGCTGGAGCCGATGCGGCCATTAAAATTGAAAAGCTAGTCATTAGTAATGGATTTAATCAAGAATATCAAAATGTTCAGAAAAGTCCAACACACGCTGGTGGTGGTGGTGGTAGAATTATATCACAAATGGCCGATATGTTGCCAATGGAGAAAAGAGGAAATATTATGGTGTCTGTGTCGCAGGATGGTGAAGTTAAAAGTGTCAAATGTATGTTTGTTATTTTCATTTTAAGATAATTTTTATCAAAGAATTTTTTTTTAGTACAATCAGCTCGTGCAATTGGAACTGGACGTGTGGGACCACGACAAAATTCAAAAACTCAATTCTCTATTCAAAAAGAAACATTTCCAATAGCCCCGTCAATGGTTGATAATGTTCAGAATAATCATCAACATCAGTTGCAAATTCAACAACAGCAACAGCAGCAGCAACAACAACCACAACCTAATCAACAACAGCACTTGCATCAGCAACAACAGCAACAACTTCAACAACAACAACAGTTGCAATTACAACAGCAACAGCAATTACATCAGCAACAATTATTGCAGCAGCAACAACAAATTCAGCAACAGCAACAAATTCAGCAACAACAGCAAATTCAACAGCAACAACAGCTTCAGCAGCAGCAACAACAGCAGCAAAATCATCAACAATTGCAACAGCAACAGCAGATACATCACAAGTTGCAGCAACAACAACAACAACAAAATCAACAGCAATTACAACAAACTCCACCACCGCAAAACCATCAACAATTGCCACCACAACAACGAAATGATCAATTCTATGACAACCAAATTCCCGTCATAAATCCGCGCATTTTCGATGGTCGTCCAAATTTGCAGGATCGAATTAATCGACATCGTCAAAATCCAAATAATGCATTCGATAGCAAAAATAAACCACAACAAACGACCGCTACCGAAAACTCTCAAATTGCTGTTGGATTTTAAAATGATGAAACGCGCGCAACAAAAGTGGAACGGAGGATGGCAAAATTCAATATAACATTTAGTATTCATGTAAGTAAAACAAAAAAAAAAAAATTTTTAAGAATCAAATTTAAAATATTTATGTTATTTATTGTTATTAATCTACCAAGCAACACTTTAAGTACTGTAAAATGTCTTCTCTATAAATTTTCTTTTTTATTATTGACATTCGGTTACGTTTTGTTACGAAATTGGCACTTTTTAAGCGAAATTATTAATTTCCTTGCAATCCTTTCGAGAGTTTGTAATGTAATGCATAGATATAATTCTTTTTGTTAGGAGAAAACAAAAATTGAAATTTATTATCTATGTAGTAGTGTTGGTGGATACCGAAAAATGAGAGTTTAATCGAAAATAATTTTTTTTTTAGAAATTGTGAATCCTTCAACGAAATCCTTAAAGAAATATATTCAGAGTTGCTGCACACTGGCAGTGGACACTATTTTTGAATAAAATCCTTAATCAATTGAAGAAAATCACAAACCTTTGTATTCAAAAATTTTGAAATATGAAAAACCATTCCAAAATTTCTTTATTTATGTTTTATGGCATCAACAACATCACACATTATTGAAGAAAATGATTTTCAATATATTATGTCTCCAATCGCCTCTTCTCCACTCTTCTTAGTAGTGGAAGGAAAAGGGTCCCCCTGTATAAAACATATTATATAAGTGAAGAGTTTAAAGGTGGAGATTGTTCAACTTATATGGTTTATACAGACTTGCGTCAAGTACTTAAGGGTCTGAATCAATTTAAAAAAAAAACTGCCTAAATATTTTTACAATTATCACATGCCCTTACTAGAAATGGAAATTGTCGAAGAATCAGAAATTTAAAAAAAAAAAAAATTTAAAAATTCTCATTTTTCAATCCACTCCTCCTGTATGTCGTAAACAATTTACTACGATTACATCACATTTACATCCATTATTATTTGATTATATTTATATTTTAATTATTATATTTAGAACTCTAGAAACAGTACTACCACACTGTGTTGCTGACACACATTTATTTATTTATTAATTAGATTTAGTATTATATTATCGTTGTTTACCTACTACATACACTGGACATCATGAGTATTCGTAAAAATGCCCATAGATAATAATGTTAATTTTTGCGAATACTCATGATGCCCAGTGTACATATATTTTAAAAAATAACCAGAGACAACAGGAAACAAAAAAAAATAGTAAAAATTATTCAGTAATTTAACATTCAATATAGAAATTGTTTCAAAGTTCATTGATAATGAAATCTACGATTATACTCTGTGTAATAATTTTAGTTTTCTCTGCTAAAACAAAAGAAAATGAAAAAGAAAAGAAAAAAACAAATTATAATTATTATTATTACACACAGAAATTACTCATTTTTTCTAAATTATTAGAAAATTTGAATCAAACATTGTTTTCAATAAAATTTTAATGTGTTTTGAAAACGCCTTAAATTTGTAGTTTTTTTTTTTTAAAAAAATTGTTAATTTACGACATTTTCTATTTGGTGGAAACTACACATTGAAAAAATAGTTAAACTGCGTAGAAATACATTTCGTTCATCGTTTGTGTTTGGCGAGATAATTTCGTGAATATTCATTCACTAATGGAGATGACCTCTATCTATCACATTTGCACATTGGAATTCTGAGGGAATACAGCAGCTAGAAGAGTATTCCATAGTTGAACCATTATCCGAAGTCAGCGTTGAGCAATTATTCGAAGCCAATAAATTCAAAAACCGATAATCAAATTTTTTTAGTGGTGCCATATGTGAAATATTTCGTTAATTTATTGATTTCTGTCCAATTATTAAATGATGATTGATAATGATTAAAGAGGGAGCAACAATGCATTATAGATAGACAGATAGATGTGGGTTTTCACTACATACATATATGATCAAGAAGAGTAGAGTTAGAATCGTTGATTATTTTATAAAGTTTGAAACTCATGATTGAACTATTGACAGGGAGTCATTTCTATTTAATTGATCCATATGTTGGGGCTTGTTTTGTTTTTCTGATGTTACCAGCCGAACGAATGGAACGAATCAACCGATTCAGTATACGAATTCATGATACTCGTATACATATGAAGATTGGTTGAGTGGAAAACAAAGCCAATCACTCCTTTTTAAGAATATTGCAAGTACATTCCAGCAAAAGAACTATTAATGGGACGACTTAAAAAACAATTTTTCTCCACAGCTAAGTCAACATAAAAAATAATTTATTTTCTTAAACAACACTTAATGACACCGTGATTTTGCATAAAATAAACGAACACCTTCGAATTTTCACATACAAAATCATCGACAACAAAACATGCACGACGAATATGCGAAAAATTCCGTCTCGTCGATATCGGTTCGGCTAATTCGGCTAAATAAACTTTATAAAAATATAATATCCCATTGACCGGTTTGTCGGAACATTTAATTTTTAATTTTACCAAAGCCTCATGGAAACCATCGTCCAATATGATTTCGGCCATCTGAAATGGATTCGATAATTTCTCATGTTCAAAACTAAGCAAATTCAATTGATTGGTGGTAGCAAATTGATTCATCAAATCGCTAACTTTAAGTTCATTCAATTCAGCATTGGTTACTTTGCCGACACGCGTCAACCACTCGGATGTTATCAATTCGGCCCATAATTCAATTTTACACGGAATCATGTAGCCGTTTGGTTTTAAATTGTTCTTCTTAAGTATATTGTAATTCGATATTTGACTAGAGTTGATGCATCCCAGCGGATCAATCGGTGACAATATAATTAAATCGAATTTCTCGCCAATGAACAGGACCTCAATGGGTTCGCCAATAAAAACGATATTTTCGTATTGTAAACAATTGCACAACGCTACAAAACAGATGAAATCCTGTGATTCCTTGGAGCAGTACAATTTCTTCGTTCGTTTCTCTTTCATCAAACTAATTCCAATATAGGGAAATGGTGAAAAATCCAAAACATTTTCATATTTCTTGTTGCGTCTGCCTTCCTTTCGGGAGAAAAAATCGAATTCCAATTTATTCAAATAGACGGTATCGTTGATGAATTTAATAACATCCTGCGTAACGGAAAATGTCTTACCCGGATAATTGTAGTAATGGCCCAAACGGAGTATACCGTCCTTGCACGATACGGTCACATTCAAATAGGTCAACTTTTCCATATTGCCAAAACGATGATTTAGCTTGAATATCGTTTGATCCCAGCAACTATTTACGGACGGCTTTGATTCAATTAGATTATTTTCGTCCAGCGTCAATTCAAACCACATAACAAAACCATCAATGAAACCCAATCGTTCATAGTCGAGACGGACTTTTTTCTCAATGCTACCATCGAGGCATCGTTTCATTTCATCCAAATCATTGAAATTACACTCGAACGCCTTCTCAATAGTGGTCATAATTTTAAAATCTTCAATTTGTCGAATATTCTCCGTATCATATGGTTCCGTACATTTGGCAACCAAACGATAATTTTTCAAATAGATCAAATCCGGAAAACCGCTATTGATGCACACATTTTCGGATGCTATCGTTTTCGACTCAAAACCAGCAATGTACAACTGAACTTTATTCGGAATAATTTTGCCGCCATTCTCCTGTAGCAAATGCTCTTTGGCATGTATAAGTGTTTGGAGAATGCCTTCGCCAAAGACACCACTGTCCAATGTTTCGGTGACCACCAAATCAACTCGGCCACCGACATCCGCATCGGTCAAATCATGTGAATAGCGATTTACTAAATTAACTTTCGTTTCTAAATTGTTTAATTTCAAAACCTGTTGGGCAATGTTTATCATAATTTTCGAATCTTCACAGGCAACAACACGTTCAACATTACCATTACTGTCGTTTGTCGATTGACGAGCGTAAACGGTTAGCAAACCGGTGCCGGTTCCAATGTCAAGTATTGATTTGCAACCGTTATGAATAGCGGCGGCAATTGCATTTTTAAACGATGCATTCCGTTGGATGTCATTCAGCATACGAAAATGCCATCGTTCGACTAGTTGATTTTTAACATTGTCTAAGTTTTGATAGGATTTCAGGAAGCGTTGATCGATTTTAAGGATTTCTTCAAAGCAACAGAGCGCTTCGATCAATTTGTCAGCACTGAAAATTAAAAAAAAAAGGAAATTGGAATTAGTTGCCATATAATTTGGGGTAATTTTTGATTAAGTAAAATTTGTCACAACAAATATATGGATGATGAGTTCCATTCAATACTTAGCTCGTTTGTGTGTTGAATGTAAATATGGGATAAATTGAAATTTTCGGATCAATTTACTTTTTAATTACGACTCAGACCTGGTCCCAGGGCCCATGAATATCATCTCTGGCCAGTTCGACCAACTACACTGGCCATGATTTGTTCCATTATTTTAATCTGATTATATCTAAGAATTGTTTACGACCGTTAAGAATTCGAACCGCTTGAATACACCATTTATTTTCTCAGTGCATTTATTGAATTTTTTCCCATTGAAAAAACCAGACCTTGTTTACAGTAGTAGAGGCTAGAGTTAATAAGACTAGAGTAAAATATTATGTTTTTGTATAGACACCATTTTTTATTATAAATTTACAACAAACATAGATTGCTCAAAAGTCTCAATTTTAAATTCGTGATCCTCAAAACGTTTGGACCACACTGCAACTTTGTCTCTAACCATATTACATTGGGAAAACAAAATTGCCGGAAAACTAAACGAATATACAAGAACATCTTTAAACAAAACTTTAATTATTGTTAAATTTAAGTCGCCTAAGCAATTCTCCGTTGAAATTGTCGGATCATACCAGTAGACAATCGGAAATCCAGCAAATAGCCCAAACAATGAGGGAACACAAAATGTTTCCTTAACATCTAACTGTAATGTTTGTTGATTTATATCGGAAAAAATGTCCATTTGCTCTCGAATATTTTCAATCATTTCGACTATCGGAAAATGTGTGGCCAACATTAGTTCGGGTATTTTAAGGTGTGTCGATACATTTACAAAAATTATGTCATCAACAATGTACGATAAGAATGCGTCAATATTTACAAAGCATACATTTTGCTCAATTTCAACAATTCTAAGATTGCATGGTGCAGTGTTGGAGCATTTTAGTGTGTCTAATACGCCAATTAGGACTTTGATGTCGACCGATGGTCCTGTATCCCATAGAAATCCAATTTTAACACCAATACTCACAAAATGTAATTGTGTTGCTATTTCTCGATACCATTTTTGCCATCGTCTATTTAAACACTTTTTAAGTATCACAATTATGGCTTCGATAGGCATTTTTAATTTTTGTGACAAGTTGCCCCCTTGTCAATTAAATTTTTGTTATATAATAGAAATTAATGGAAAATCAAACAAACAACGTCTCACCTAGCCAATGCGGTGGCAAAACTGTCTAATTTAAAGCAATCCTCTGGTCGTATTGGTGCAGGCTTATTTAAAATAGTTAAGAAATATTTTTCCAAATCTTGTTTAGCGTATGGTTGGATTTCGAGCGTTTCTAGCAATTGATTGAATGTATCATTTTCGTAAAATTCTTCCAGTAACGTTGGTTCATCAATATCGGCTTCTGTATCACTCATTTTATATTTAATGCGTCATTATTTTTAATAAACTTTTATTGTTTGAATTGTTTATGTAAACGTCTTTCCTTTTGTGGGGTTAGAATATTTTTGAAGTAGTAATGTGAAATGTGCACTCTATTCAGGTACCTGATATAACATAATCAGATACTCTTACCGAATCCAAGTACTCAATACAAAAAAAATTGAAAATTTGACTCGAAAAATCGTATTTGTCATACTGTTTTTTTCACATCAAGTGTTCTCTACTAAAATTAAAAGAAGGCACGTTTCTTTAAAAAAGTTTTAAATAAAAAATATCAACCAAAAAGTAATCGGGTATTTGGCTGGACATATCCCCTGGTACAGGAACCTTAAAATTATCAAACTTGACATCACTATTTTGAAGTATTTTTAATTTTTTTTCAATACATAACTACCAATAGCACCACACAAAAAAATAATTTATTATTTAAAATTTATTCTGGCAGCACCATAATTGACAATTCGTGCCATTGTTTTTCGTTCATGATTTTCTTTTAAACGTTTTCTAAATTTTTAGAGTTTTAAAGTGTTTTTTTTCAAATAAATAACATTAAAATAAATAAAACTTCAATTCAACAGCCATGGGAACAAAACGAAAGAATATGGAAGACGAAATGTCTAGGTACGTCTAGATACTTTTCATTGTTGTTTCCCTTTTCATAAACATAACCTAAAACATTGTAGATTTGAAGCAGAAATATCAAGCGCAAATCTATTTGTACCCCATCAAGTTCGTCCAATAATCGGTTCAAATACATACAGTCAAGTTCAGCAGAAACTTCAACAACAACCAGTCAGTACGGCTCCGGTAATTTCAGCGCCACCATCACAACCGACGCCTGCACAACCAGCTTTTATTTCAACATTTATGCCACACGGTATGCATTCTGAGACACCTGAAAAATCATATAATTCAGAACCGACACCGGTTGTACTTAGTAGTGCACCAAAATTATATACAAATCGTCAGCCGGTTGTATTTCCCCATATTGATATGCCGCATGTAATACAATCATCACAAATCGATATATCATCAATTCAATTTGATGTAACACAAAAATTGAAAAAACTCAAAGCCGAAAAAAGTGGTCCAAATCCAATAGCCGAAGCAGCAATACAGGCAGCAAAAGCATCGTCGGCCTTGCAGAATTTTCAAATTAATGAAAAACGAAAAAAAGACAAAAAGGTTCGTAGTGTTTCTGTTAAAATTTATTTTTTTAATTTTGTCTTGCTTTACACTTTTTTTTTTGTTTGTTTTTTTTTTTTCATTTTAGACTATACGAACAGCCGGTGGCCAAGTATGGGAAGATCATTCACTGGCTGATTGGACCGATGATGATTTTCGAATATTCTGTGGTGATTTAGGAAATGATGTAAATGACGAATTGCTCACTCGTACGTTTAATAAATATCCTTCCTTTCTTAGAGCCAAAGTTATTCGTGATAAACGAACTGGAAAAAGCAAAGGATTTGGCTTCATTAGTTTTAAAGAGCCAGGCGATTTTATACGTGCTATGAAAGAAATGGATGGTGAGTACGATTATTTACAAAAATTATTATATTATTCTTGTCCTTACATAAAATGACTTCTTGTTGTGGTGGTGGTGGTTATTTTCCTAATGGTCCCCATCCATTAGATACAAATAATTGTGGCATCGCAAATTTATTTTTCTGTGGCGTCGATTTTCGCGTTGGTTTTGGTTTTTGGGTTGTTGTCGTTTGGATGCTGTTTGCAATTTTCTGTTGCATTTTTGCTCTTTCATACTCTGAGTATGTAACGGAGAATGGCATTGCTGCATCCCATCCACGTGATATGTAATTGTATTTCTTTTGATCGGTCGGTGCTGTTTCGGTGGTCTTTATTAGTATCCATGCGAAAATTATCAAAATTTGGATCTGAAAATTAACAGGAATTTCTATAACTATCACTGCACTAGAAAAAATTACTTTGAAGTAGTATTTTTCCTTTTGAAAGATGATTATGGAACAAGTTTATTGAATATAGTCCAGTAAAATTAGAGTTCAACAAATTTTAATTTTCCCATCGCTACTGTTAATTACTCAACCAAATCTGTGTATGTATGTGAAATTTTTCAACTTTTTTTTATAGATGACTAGACAATATAATATAATACCACATTTATTTAGCGTTATACGTTAAGATTTCAACACCGGCATTGCAGAGGTTAAAGAGTAATTTAGTTCTATTGTACCCATATAGCAGACTATGAAAGCGTAACTCGTGTAAAACCCAACTGCACTATCATTCAAAAGGCAAATTTCATTTCAATATGCATTTAGAAAAAATAGATAAGAAAAAAAACGTTTTGCTATCCAATTACAAAAAAATATTTCCAATGATAGAGATTAGAAACACTCATGTAATACATTCCATAACTCATTATCTTATTAACTTTCACAAAAATACAAAAAAACGCTACAAAATTAATAACAAATAGACAAAAAAAAAACTACGACGTATCTCTATCTACCTAATAATTTTAATTGGAAATGAATGTACAAAAAAAAAATTTGTTTTGTCTGACTGGGCGATATCAAGTCAACAGTTTAAAGTCCACCATCGACGACAATACGGCAAAAGTGTTCCCCAATTCTTTCATTTCAGGAAGTATTCAAACGACACGAAATCTCTTATCGATTTATCACGTTTTTTGATCATTTTATGTATGAAAAATGTTAAACGATCAAGGAACGTTCTTTATACGAATATTTTACATTACTTACTACCTACATAAGAAGCACATGCATCGAATAAGTGATCGGTCATAATTCGCACATTATTCGAAATCTTTAATCTGTGTGAGAGAGAGATAGAGAGAATGGAATAACATTGTCGGTAAAAATGGCGAATTCCGACCTCGTTAACTGTGAAAACGACGATATTGACAATATAAATTGTTTTTTTAGTTGATATGACAAATTATTTATAGCGCCTAATGGGATTATCTTTAATTAAAATTTCAATTAATTGTTAAAAATACATTAATGGATTTTTTGTTGTTGTTGTTGTTTTACCAAGAGATCGACTAAAGGTGAATAAACAACATCAACATTTTAAGATTGATTTGTACTTTTTAGCTTGTCTGTATAAGGAGTGTTTGGTAGTGGTGGGCGTAGTTTAAATGGCGTAGTTCTTTCAATTTTCAATATCTCCAGAATCCGTTTTAGTTTAAAAATAACTTTTTTGAGATAAAAAAACTAAAAATTTTATTTCCTATAAATTGTTCAAATATCATTTCTTTGCATCTTTTTTTATTTTGGAAGTTAAAACAAAACATGAAGATGTATCTATATCTTACTTAACCCTTGTGTAAACACTTGGCTCACCGGTGAGCTTTCATGTGTTTCAATTGGCCTAGAAGCCACATCTTTAAAGTTATCAGATTGGGTG
>JANSTT010017842.1:0-15659 GCA_026745375.1 Platyura marginata | reverse complement strand
ACGCATCGTGTAATAACTTTACCATAGTTAAACCGGTTCAATGATACTGAACGAGTATGGTGTGTAATACTGGCCATGGATGTTCCCATCCATTTAAAAAAAATATATTCAAACTCTTTTAACAACAAATGTCCCAATTTGGTCTACATTGGTCTACGATTCCCACGAAAAACACGTAAAACAACAACAACTAACGCCAAACTTGGTCTACGATTCCCACGAAAACGCACCTATTGCTGTCAAAATAAAATAAATAATTTTGATAGTGGCATAAAAACAAGACAGATTTTCTTTTAAGGGAAGTTGGCAATACTGCTTCGTATCGCGGCCATATTGAATATTTCGAGTTTGCTGATCACGTCTTAAAAATATTGGCATTAAATATTTTAATAGATAAATATCTTATATTGTTATTAAGTAACCATCCAAATATCAAGATTAATTTGAAAATGAATAGACGACGTCCTCACGATGATGACGAAGTATACGGTAAGCTATTATATGTTTATTTACATAACCTCACTTTAATTTCTAGAAATACGTTCTCAAATTTATAAATGAAAAAATATGTATATTTTAAGATCGTCACAATCGTAAGAGGCGTCGAGTATCGGAAAATCAAGAAATTGAAGATCGTTTAGAGGCACTTATTTTGCGGGTTGGTGAAAAGAGTTCATCAACCCTAGAGTCAAATCTTGAAGGGCTTGTATCGGTATTGGAAGCCGATTTAGGTACGTTTCGTCTAAAGATTTTACGAATTCTATCCGAATGTGCTATAAAAATGCCTGAAAAATGTACCATCTATACAACATTGGTTGGCTTGCTGAATGCTAAAAATTACAATTTTGGAGGTGAATTTGTCGATCATATGGTCAAAACGTTCAAGGACAGTTTAAAAGCCTGCCGTTGGGATGCAGCTAGATATTCATTGAGATTTTTAGCTGATCTAGTGAATTGTCACGTAATTTCGGCCTCGTCGTTGCTTGTTCTATTAGATAATATGATAGATGTCTCAAATGAAGATACAGTGCCGCAGGTGCGGCGAGATTGGTATGTGTTCGCTGTTCTTTCTACATTACCATGGGTCGGTCGTGATTTGTATGAGAAAAAAGAATCAGCATTGGAAAATCTATTGGTCAGAATTGAGGTTTTTCTAAATAAACGCACAAAGAAACATCACAACGCATTAAGAGTTTGGTCTGTTGATGCTCCGCATCCCCAAGAAGAATATTTGGATTGTTTATGGGCACAAATAAGAAAACTACGACAAGACAATTGGGCCGAAAAACATATACCACGTCCATATTTGGCATTCGATTCTATACTTTGTGAGGCTTTGCAACATAATTTACCAGTGATTCATCCACCGCCACATCATGAATCTTATGAATATCCCATGCCATGGGTTGTGTACAGAATGTTTGATTATACTGATTGTCCAGATGGACCAATATTGCCCGGCGCCCATTCAATCGAACGATTTTTAATTGAGGAGCATCTTCATCACATAATCGAAACGCACCATTTGGAACGTAAAGATTGTGCAGCACATTTATTAAACTTTCCGTACAAAAATAAAATTCCACTTGAATATTGTATTGTCGAAGTTATTTTTGCCGAATTATTTCACATGCCAACACCGAGATATTTGGATGTGTGCTATGGTTCGATATTAATTGAATTGTGTAAATTGCAACCATCGACACTGCCTCAAGTTTTGGCCCAAGCAACCGAAATTCTCTTTATGCGAATTGATTCAATGAATACATCATGTTTTGATCAGTTTGTTAATTGGTTCTCATATCATTTGAGCAATTTCCAATTTCGATGGTCCTGGGATGATTGGGATAGTTGTCTTTTATTGGAACCGGAACATCCTAGACCGAAATTTATTCAGGAAGTTTTGCAAAAATCATTGAGGTTAGTTTTTTGAATTGTATTTAATCAATATGATTATGATATAACTTATTTTTAAGGTTGTCCTATCATCAACGTATAGTAGATATGATGCCGGAAGCGTATGCTAAACTTATTCCTGTACAATCATCACCAACATATAAGTATTCGACCGAAGGAGCTGGTAAGTGTTTTTGCTTTATTAAATTTTTTTTGGTCAAATAATTGATAACTTGATTGAGTCTCTTGAGGACGTTCATTCTTTAAAAAGCTCATTAAAAAAAAAAATGTCAATTTGGGAATCGTCTGTTATAGTTGTATTCCAATATTTGATCTATTTTCATTACACTAGTTTTGTCACCTTTTTCAAATCTAACTCAAAGCTAGATTTGCGAAAAGTTGGTCCTATAGTCCCATAGCACCGCGATCTTTAAAGATCTATTGTACTGTACCTCTGGATTTACAATCCCTGTTTAGGAAATTAATCAACCCAGTCTGCAGGCATGTCGGGATTTCCCTCGTTGAGAGAAAAAATGATCCTATATATTAAAGTGTGCTGCGGGCTAGTGCTTCACATTTACAAAGAATGTGTTCCGCAGTCTCATCTTCAATATGGCATAATTTACATGTGTCGTCTGTAGAGATTTGTAGTCTTTGTAGATCTTTGTTAAACCTGCAGTGACCAGTGAGAAATCGCGTCACTAGGCGAATTTGGTTTCTTTTTAAGGTGAGAATTTTATTCAAGGTTTTCTCAATTTCCTTGTTTTTCTTGCATAACCCATTCGTTGAGTCTAGTCTTTACTGTGATAATTGATTTAGCTAATATTGTTGACCAATACACAATACACATTAAAAAACACTTATAAAGATTTTAATTAATTTTATTACAAAAGAAAAAAAAAACTTAACCCCTAAATAAATGCTAATCAAACAAAACAACTTAATTATTTATTAATTATTATAAATTTCGTGCATGATTTACGATTGATTTTGCAATTCGATCGTCAACAGTTCCTTTAATCTCTTCACTTGCTTTAAACAATCTTAAATCGCTGCTATTCGTTGGAATTGTTTCCAAATGTCCTTTGATCATTTCTATATTTGGCAATATTGATGGCAATAATTTTTCAATTGCTTCCGGTGATAGTGTTGTAGTTGTGGATGTAGATGTTGAAGATGACGGTGCTATAGGTTGATCTACAGGTAGAAATGACGAAGATGATACATTTGTCGATTCTTTTGTGCCGACTTTAATACTTATCGATGTACTAATGCTAGTTTGAGATTCGTCCAGGTGACTATTTATTGGGGTTACAGTTACGACATCTTCCGTTGTTGTAGTTGCTTCTGAAGTTGTTGTTGTTGTGGTAGTAGTTTTAGTTTGTAATTGTAACAAATCAATGTCATTTGTTACATTTTGTACAGCAGACGGATGACGAGATCGTTTTGGCATCCATTTTAAAATTGGTTTTTCAGTTGTTTGCTTTTGATGATTGTTAGCACGGGTTCGTCCACGTTTTGATTTTTCAAATTTGATTGTTGATGGTTGTTGGCTGATTGATGATGTCCGATTTAGATCTAATGCTAAAATGAATTGTTCATCATTCAAATTCGATTCAGTTAATGATGGTGATGGCGATAGTGATGTTTTTGTTACAATCGATGATTCAACATATGGAACGGTAAGATCGTCATCTTGTTCGGGCGGTGGTAGTTGAGCATTTATCGAATCTGGATAGAGAACATTATTTTCATTTAATATTTCTGTTTGTTGTAGTGATTTCGGTTCAGTTTCTGTTGTTATTTCATAGCTGGTATTTGTAGCATGAAGTATGTGCTGCGGCAATTGATTTTGATATGGATTAATGCGATTCATTTCGATAAGTGATGTAATTGTAATGCTATTTGGTTCATATTTTATGGATGTTCCTGGGTCGGCATTTGGTGTAACAATAATTTGTTCCGGATGATCCGATTGTTGATTATTATGATGATGATGATGATGGTATATTGGATCTGGATCGGAATATTTTGTATTGTCGTATTGTCCATTACCATGAAATTCTCCGTTTTGTTCATTTGGTGGTAATTCATTTGCTAAAATTGGTCTATTTATGTATCTTGGATGTAGGTCTATAAGTGGCGTAAATTCGTTGGGTGGATTTTGTGGATTGAGTGTAATCAGCTGTTCCATATATTGCGGTGTAGGTGACAGTTGATTATTGTATTGTTCCCCTGATGGTGTTTGAAGTTGTATTTGAAATGGATATGTGTAGGGTATTTGTTGATACAGTTGATTAATAGGTGGCGGTGCGGCCAATTGTTCGATGGGAGAAAATGGCGTCTGGTAATTTTGCGGTGGTTCTCTGTAATGATCTGAGTTTGGTTCATGCACTTGATAGTCCGATTCTGACGGTGAATTTGTACTGAAATTTGGTGTGGGTTGTCCATCATTTTGATTTTCAAAGAAATAATTTGTTTGATTGTCGTGATCCCTTTGATCATATGTGAAATGTTCCAATTTTGGATGAGTTTGGAAATTTGTTACAAATCCTGGATGTGGTTGTGGATTACCATAAAAACGTTCCTTTTCGATGGCCGTTACCTTTGCTAGCGGAATATTGTGTTTGTTCAAATAGTAGTGATGATGTAGATGGGTGGCCGTATGTGATGGACTAGGCAAGAAATTAGTTGATTGACCGTGAATTGTTGGAGTTGGAAATCGTATTTTATCAGAATGGTATAGTTCTTTTGGTTTTATCTGATTTTGACTAGATGTCGACGGATTTGTAGTAAATGGTAGTTGATTGTGATAAAATGCAGTCGAGTGACGTACAAAATTTGCCTGTGTGTAATACTCGCCAGTATTTAATTCAGTAGCTGAAGGCTTGTGATAATTATTGTTCAAATGAACAGGCACTCGATAATTGTCATACGACGGATATCCAAATTGACTCACGTCAAAAAATCGTTTTTGAATTTTTGTCTCGGGAATTTGTTTCTTTTCAAAAATTCTCGGATAGTCTGTATCTCTAATAATAAAACTCCTTGACTTCAGTTGAACTTGATTGTTAGTTTCGCGTTTATTTTCCATACGATTTTTCTTCAATGGAAAAATTGTCAATTTCAATTCATATCGATGTCCTCGATGTAAATCACGATGTCTGATTTTCTCCACCAGCCATAAAGCGGAAATATTTCTTTTAGCCGCTTCATCGAAGCTACAATTTTTGATACATTTTTGTTGATCCATTTCAACCAGTAAATATTCTCCTTCTTCATCATTTTCCAACCAACCGCTAGCCAATGAGATGATATCGCCAAATTGATGTGGATTTTGTTGATTGCCTGCACGAATATATCCAGCTCGGTGGAACATCTCCCTTTTAATTGTGTCACTGCAATAGAACAATGAATTGAAATCATTAATTAATTTCAGTACAAATATCTTCGTTTTTTTATTTATGTAATTACTGAGGGAAAGTAAAATTTACTTTTACTCTTTTGTGACTTTTTTTCATTTTTTTTTTTAATGACATACATGCACAGGCCACACATATCAACCACAAATGCACGCGCATGCGTTAAATGAAAAGTTTAATCCATATTTCTCTCTTCTATAAATGAAACGAAATTCCTCAACCATAAAATTGAAATTTTATCTTAGATACTAAATGCTCATTCTTTAACCTATCGGTATGTTATTGTGATAAACAATAATTAATAAAAAACGATGATTTGTTAATAACAAAATATTTTTTTTTATTTTTTTTTATGGCAATTTTTCGTGCCAACACAAAATTTATTACCTTGAATTTGAGTTTCCATCAACCTTGTTGTTCAACACTAGGTATATGGCATGTTTTAATGGTTCCTCCCATGGTATCATTTGTGGAACGGAAAGATTTTCTTTGACCCTGGTTGTCTGTTCGGTTGGACTGAAGTAAATAATTTTTCCAGCATATTGATGAGTTTTGTTTGGTGTTAAAATTATGTCACGGTCAATATGGCCTTCAGTTGTATTTATAATTACCTATAGAAAAATGATGAAAATAGAAAATTCTTTAAATATTGTGTAGCCGTTGTTTAGTTGTTTGGAGAATTATTGTAATTTTTAATTTATTTTATTCTATATTGTCTTTTATTTATGTACATTTTAAGATAAACTTTAGATATTGAGTTTCAACGGTTGCATTTCTTCAATTTAATTTCTTTGTTTAAAA
Source organism: Platyura marginata (assembly GCA_026745375.1). Taxonomy (NCBI): domain Eukaryota; kingdom Metazoa; phylum Arthropoda; class Insecta; order Diptera; family Keroplatidae; genus Platyura; species Platyura marginata. The sequence goes on along the minus strand of JANSTT010017842.1, from coordinate 9,540 downwards.
CCACCACTCCCTCAATACATATCTTCATATAATTTATTATAATTAGATTTTAATTTTCCCCCGGCCTGATAATTGATTTGTTTATTTTAAGTTTATTTTTAGGAATATCGATAAAGTAGTGAAAGTGAAATTATCAATCACTTATCTTAATTTGTTGAGTACCGCACATTTTTAATAACAATTTAATCAATATTTATCTTCATTTAGGCTATTGTAGTATATTACAATCTAAATTGGTTAGTCACAATCAATCACAATAGTTGGATAGTTGGATGTGCAGTTGGTTTTCCTAAATAAATAGTTTTTGGCGTATTTCGTTAGGAAAACGATTATCTGAAATGTCCATTAAATTACAACCGTCAATCAAACTAAAATGTGGCGTAAATGAATTATAAATTAAGGATATTTTGACCATAAAGACTTAGCAATTAGGTTAAGTTGGTTTGTATGAAAATAACGTAGGTGGTATAGATAACGTAGGTGATATATGATTTTAATTATTGCTACCAGAGAGAGCCCAAAGAGATTGAGATTGAAAAACAATTCTAGTTCCTAGTTATATGTCAAATGTTATTTTATCGGGGAATTTCAGTTTTTCAGAATGAGTAATTTTTCAAAATTCAAAATCGGGTTAGTCAAGAAAAGATAGATAATAATTTTTTGGATTTTTTGATTTTGTCTCTCTTTCTATACCTGTAAATGACTTTTTTGTTGTTGTTGGAAATTCATGTAAAATATCTCGTCTATGGTTAATTTTTCAGAAAAATTATGTTTTACAAAGTTATAGAAAATTAAATTTACAGAATGAATAATGGAAAATGTGACCGTATTTTTATTTATTAGTTAATTAATTAATTAAACTAATCATTTTATCGTTTTTTAATAGTAATAGTAGTAGATTCTTTTTAAAGATGCTTTAGGAAAGGTACAACAAATATTTGGCCTGACAATTGTCAATATATGCAAGGACAAACAAATTTTTAAACTGCATTGAAAATTCGAGTTGCTTTCCATTAGTTTTTTAATAAAATAAATTTAGTATAGTTGAGAATAATTTAAAAATATAATTTTGAAGTGAAAATATTTTATATTAGACTTCACAGAGAAAAGTCCTTTATTATTTTTCAGTAAAAAAGTCGTGTCCCCTAGTTCATAGATATTTGGAGAAGAAAAAATACGAATTTAAAAAAAAATCCATTTCCATTTAGTACTAAAAAACAATTTTTGTGAATGTTTTAGAGAGGGGAAAATATCAAAACATACAGGGCGCGAATTTAAAATTAGGGATAATTATCCATGAACAAAGAATGATTGGTTTTTAGTCTCATTATTACGTTATGAATGGCGCTTAATCGGTAAATTAATTTTTGTTTTATTAACAAATATTTTGTTGCCAAAAATAAATTATCTATGGGAATTGTCGAGTCTATCCACTTTAGCTGAGAAGTCTATCCTCCTAATAATCCTTTAGAGTCTCTTCTCAAATTATTAAACTCATTAATAGACTATAACTTTTATTACAATTCATTATAAATTAAAAATAACTTAAAACATATTTTTTATAATTTTTAAAATATTACCATGAATAAAATTTCATAACTTAATTTTCAAAAACAATTAATCGCCACAGGATCAATATTTTTTTGTTTAATTAGTTTGTACATGATCGAATACATACCCAAAATACAAGAACGTATACGTAATGTAATCCATTGTAATCCATCATTATGAATATAAAATTAACAGCGAACACATCCCATACACAATTTTTGTTATTGTTTAGTTTCAAACAAAGATCAACAAAATCACATTACTTTGCTTCTATAAATTTATTATCTGCACATATAAAATTAACACAAACACTCAAACATTAACTTATTAAATTAATTGACTGCTGCTATGTTGGAGCTTCGACTTAAAACTAAAGAAAATTAAAAGAAAAAAACTCTTCAGTAAATTTAATTCGGTTTGGTGAATCCCCCATAAAACATATCCCATAACTGCAATATAAAACCATTTTAGTTGCCACCAAAAGCTAAAACCTCCTACCATCTACATTATGTATATGATGATGATGGATGATGATGATGATGATGATGATTGTAGGCAGGTAAACAACAAAACTTTTCTATTGCTCATTATTAAAGAAAAGAAAATACGTTACGCACCCAAGACAATCATATCATGGAGAGTCTTTACAATTTACAAGGTACTTCAGAAATAAAATGGTGGAAGGATTTTTTTATTATGAATTTGATTGCATAAATTTTTCAATATGCTTCATGAAATTTAGGTTGACATTTTTGTGTTTCCATTTCCAACAATTGTTGATGCAATTTGACGCTAAGACCCCAGAACAACAACAATAATGTTGCAATTTGACGAATATCTATCTATCTTATATATATATAAAGATGAATGCGTCTTCTTTGGAATATGTAGTGGCCCCCACATAAATGTAATTTGTAATAATAATGCACACGATAAATGGACAAATTCTATTCATTCTTTTCTTTGTGTGTACTTTTCTCTTTATATTTTTTAGTAAAAAATCTAGTTTTGCAATTCGTCACAAAAATGTCTTGAATCCATTTGGAAGTGTGTCAACCGAAGTACGCTGAAAACTGTTTTCGAACTGAGTTTTATAGAGTCTGATTCAAAGACACAATCAATCAATAAACTTTTTTTTTATTCGCTTTATCAGACAACAGAGAAAACACAGATTAACTGGCAAATGGCACGGGCATCTCTGAACATTTCCAACTATTATATGTAAATTCCTTCTTTTCTTACATTGATTTGCTTACAAAGATCCTATTGATATAAAAAAGGACCTGATTCATTCCGCAAGGGAACATAGGGCCTCCTCCACATATCCTCTGAAACGGACTATGTTTTGTGCTGTATTTTTTATTTCTGTCCAGCTCTTTTGCATCAAACTTGTTTTTGCTGCTATCGTCCTTCTCTCCATGTTGTTTTCGGACGTTCTGTCTTTCTCTTTCCTTGAGGGTTTCATTCTAATGCCTGTTTTGTTATTGCTCTATCGGGTCTTTTGAGTGTGAGTCCAATTCATCTAAATCAATGTCTTCGGATTTGTTTGATATACATACTTCAATACATTTATAGGGGGGGGCAGTTTCAGTGTGCCGATAATCTCTCTCCACTATTCTGCGCAATTTCCTTCTTTTACATCGATGTTCCATTATGGATACCTCAGTCAATACAGTTCCAATTCAATGGAATCAATTTGGACATGCCAATTTTTAGCCATAATGACCACAAAGTTGACATTTTTATTCACAAACGACCAATTTTCACATCAATCAGTCATATTTTACCAGTTTATGTGCTAATTGCTGATTCTTCATCATCATTCATACCTCTTGTTCTAAGTAGAAACATAGACAAATCTTTATTATGTCCTCTTATGAATTTCTTTTTCCTAATTGTGTTTAACGCTCCCCTGTAAATATGAGGTGGAATCCATCCTTTTTACAATGACTTCACCAAACACCAGTCGGAGAAATAATGCCCAAATGCATTCCCTTGAAAATTTGCGGGAAATTTTCTGCCCAATCTGCGGCACCACAATACTATCTAGTAGTATCCTAAAGGAATTTTGTACATTTTAATGGGTATGGCAATTCTCAGAGAAATACTCGGATAATAGCGAATGGGGGGAGGGGATGGTGGAGGGGTTAGTTTAAAAAAAAAAATTCTAAATTTAAAACATTTTTTATGATTTGAAGATTATTTTGTTAGTCTGTGGTGAGACAACATTTCAAATAGTTAATTAAACAACAACAAAATAATAGGTAAGGGGAAGCATGGGGACCGGTATATGTCTCTAATTTGTATTGAAAGCGGTAATTTTACATAAGTAAGAGTTAATTCCATTCAACACTTCTCTAAATAATTTTTTTATCGCAAAAATTTCGTCACTTTTTAAGTTTACTTTTACTTTGAATATACTCATCCATTAATCTTTTGTTATTGTTCTGGTCAATTGTTTTCGCAGTATGTCGGTGTACGTGTGGGTATTGTTATATGGGTGCAAATTTTTTTTCCCATTTTTTTTTTTTTATATTTCACACTAGACTACATCTCTTGTTGACGGTGTATTATAGACCTACTACATCTTGTTATGGCAGAATTGTTTCCGACTTAATATAATTCAAAAAAAAAAAAAAAAAAAAAAAAAAACCAAAAATTATGGACAAATTCTGTTATATCATCCGAAAATATCTTCTTCTTTTTTTTCGTGCGACTTATGAGGCATAAGAGGTTATAGAAAACTTGAAAGGCCTTCAGAGATTATGAGAAGCTGATGGAACAGAATTATATTTGTGGGATACTAACTAAGTACGGTATTATAGATAGAGGAAATGTGTATATATTGAGACCGGAAATATTTTGAATAGTAATTGCTTATTCTGTTTTTACTATAGTTACTTATTGTTGCTGAGGAATTGATTTTATTTCATTGGACGATATTTAGAAACTTTCTTTTTCATTTTCCTGTGTGGTTATAATAAGTTTTTCGTCATTGCGTTGAAAATGCTTTGATATGTGTATGAATGTTACCACATCTAGTACCGATATAATACTTCGATGAAATACCTACTATAAGTATGTACCTACATACATATGTATGGTATGTATAGCGATTTGAAAGAACATTCGCATATAGTAATTATGTCGAAAATCATTTTGTGACAGAAATCACAATCCATAACGAATTGTTGTTTTGTAATTGTATATAGTTTTTTTTTATGTACTACATATATGTAAATATATATGTAGATATTTGTATATAACTATCATGAGCCGGAATAAGTAAAATTTATAAAAATATTGTTCAGAATTTATCGAGAAATTGAACCAAAAACTTACTTCCAAAAGTTGTCCAGATAATTTTATGAATGGGAGAATAATCGAAAAAAGATCAGTAATTTTTTAACGTTATCTGGAAGTTCGATTTAATTTATTCTATAACGAGACGATGACATCGCTAGATTGACAGCTAGAATATGATTTAGATATTTTAGATTAGGAATTATTGGAAGTTATAAATGAAAGTTTTTTTTTTTTTACATAGAATTTAGTAATTTTAATGCGTAACGCCCAATATCTATATAAAATGTTTCCTATTCTCTACCCCGCTCAAATGTTCCCTGGAATCATCAGACGGCAAATTTATTTGGTTGAACTTCTAGCGTTACAATTTTATGGTAACACCTGGCAATATTGTTCAGCTTCAGTACGATTTAATACAAATTGATAATTCCTTTAAATCTCTCTCACCGAATCCAGAAAAAGAATTATCTGACCATCCTAAAAATGAAAAAATTCAAATATTGAATTCTTTGCATGAGGACTGAATAGATTTCCCGTCTAATATGAAAAATATAAATAGAATCACTATGGACTAGTAAATAAAATATTGTAAAATTTTCATTACAGCTAATTTACCGGGAACAGCTGCCGCACATCAATTGGTTGTGTCCATACGTCAAAAGTGTACACCCGAAGAAGTGCTCAATGTTCTTAAGGATTTACCAAATCCCAGAGAAAATGATGGCGATATGTTAGATCCGAACTTTAATCCATTGAAAATTGATGTTTTTGTGCAGACACTGCTCAATTTAGGATCAAAAAGTTTTTCACATAGTTTTGCGGCTATTTCAAAGTTTCACTATGTATTTAAGGTAAGAGGCAAAGGGCGGGGGGGTGAACTGATTTTACAACCATTTATATTATTAATTATTTATTTTTAGTTTTTAGCAAATTCAGAGGAGGCACAAATCTGTATTCTTCACAATATCTTTGAATTGTGGAACACCCATCAGCAAATGATGTGCGTTCTTATCGATAAACTATTGAAAACCCAAATTGTCGAATGTTCAGCAGTGGCCACATGGATTTTTTCGAAAGAGATGAACAGCGAATTTACAAAAATGTATTTGTGGGAAATACTTCACTTAACGATAAAAAAGATGAACAAGCATGTTATTAAGTTAGGTAATTATGTTTGCCATGCGCAGTTTCTATTAGTCAAAATAACATTTACAATTATTTTAGGAACTGAACTGGGCGATGCTAAGGAAAAACTTTCACGGGCCGATTCATCGTCAAGTGATTCAGAGGATGAAGGTGTAACGAAACGAAAGAAAATCGAAGCAACTGACAAACCAACCGAAGAGGTAATTGACACTGGGATGGTTCGATTTTTTTTCAATTGTTTTTATACATTTTTCTTTTAGATGGTTGAAAAAATGGAGGAAAAATTGGAAGCAGCTAATGTTGATCAGAAAAGATTGTTTCTTATTGTTTTTCAACGTTTTATTATGATATTGTCAGAGCATCTAGTTAGATGTGATACAGATGGTCGAGATTTTGATACAGATTGGTATAGATGGACAATTGGTAGACTTCAACAAGTTTTTCTTATGGTATGGGGTTTTTTTTTGTTTTTGTGTATTTAAATACTGACTCCTTAAGGAATGAATTCTAATAATTTTTTATTTGCAGCATCATGAACAGGTACACAAATATAGCAGCACACTCGAAACACTTTTATTCACATCTGATTTAGACTCGCACATTTTGGACGTATTCCAACAGTTTGTTGCCCTAAGAGCGTAGTGTGTGTTTTTTTTTAAATTTGGTTTTACAATATTATTTTAAATTTATATTGTTTTTTATTTATACATAAATTTTTCTTTATACGAGTAATTAATGTAAATAAGAAAATTTTTAATGAACAACAATAAACACTTATGTATTATCCATTCAATTATTAGTTTTTTAAATTAATTGTTTATTCCGGGAACTATTTACTGCGCGAGAGAGGGCTATTGACGAACAATTGTATTGTATTGTTATCTGCCGTAGACAGTGTTCCAGTTCCAATAAATCTCAAAATTAAAAAGGTACAAAAGGATTCTGTAAATATATTAAATACATTTGATATTTGAAATTATTTTTCTAGCATCTTCCCGGAGCACTAACAGGATGAAGACTCTGGAGTACAATAAGGAAGGAAGATATGCTGTATGTAGGTGCCCAGGAATTACTAAATAAACATTTTGGTAATAAAATGTAAATAAAATAAAACAAAAAATGCTTTCTAATAAATGGGTGAAACTTAAAAAATTCGTCTTTTGTTTTGCATGGATCAATTTCAGTTAAAGATCAACAAGAATCATCAAAGAACTTTACAGGATAAGAGGATCAATCAGAATTTACATTATATTAGTATTTCCTTAAAATGAAGGAATATCAAAAAAAAACTGATAGCCCCATTAGAACGGCCGTCCCCGAAAACCTCCAAATAACAATTTTCATGAAAATATCTCAATAAACAAGGATTTTCCAAAAAATGATTTCAAAACGGTACATGTAGCGCCATCTCTGGGTTAAGTGACCTGCTGCCACTTATGAACTCCGGATCCAAGAATTTTTATTTTTTCGAATTAGACACTTTTTCGTCATTTTTGTGGGGCGTCGTTTAGCAAAAAAAATTATTTTTCAAACTTTTTTTAATGAAACGACGCCCCACGAAAATGACGAAAAAAAATGTCTAATACGAAAAAAAAAAAATTCTTGGATCCGGAGTGCATAAGTGGTAGCAGGTAAATCAACCCAGAGATGGCGCTGCATGTACCGTTTTGAAATCATTTTTTGGAAAATCCTTATTTATTGAGATATTTTCGTGGTTTTCGGGGACGACCATTCTAATGGCGCTATCAGTTTTTCGATATTGATCAATCGTGTAGATATTTTCCTGAAATGTACTCCGTACATTTGATGATTCTTGTTGATCTTTAACTGAAATTTCTCCGATTTTATTCAAAATTTTTTTAATTTCTGGCCACCTACAAACAGCATTGACCTCCAGAAGCTTTATCAGTTCTGTTAGCGCTCCAAAAATGTCTTAGTATTGAATTTAGTTTAGCCCATTGGAAGGAATTGCATTACTGGACTATGAAGAAGAATCAGAAATCTATACAACCAAAAATACTGTATATCCAATATCTCCGTATAAGAAGTGTGATGGCTCAGTTAATAGAGTGGTATTCTTGTAGTCGAACTATCGCACCTGGGTGCTTATCAATTAATTCATTCAAAAGTGTATGTCTCACTCACCGGGTTTCTTTTAGTAGAAACTGTTCACGCGTTCGCTATCCCTAGTCTACTGGAATAACCGATTCTATTTCTAGTTCTCTAAATATACTATCTAGTCACACTGCTCTAACCATTTATTTTAATGAGACATTGTTAGTGCACAATACTCCACCAAAAGAAATAAATAAAACCAAAAAGTTTTTTTTTAAAGATATTTTGATTTTTATTTTTTTCGTTTATTCTTGGTTTTTGTTGTTTTTTTTTTTTTTTTGTTTTTGTTGTATAATAATAGTACTTTTTTTATCTTATCACACTACTTTGCATAAATTTTTTTTTACTATAATATAATTTTAGTCATTATTTTTTATAGAGAATATACAATGATAATATATACAAAAGTGATTTTTGTTTGTTTGTTTTGTTTTTTGTTTTTTTGTTTTTTTTTTGTGTACTAAAAATATATTAATTAATTATATTGGATGAACGTTTTGTGGTTGTTCATTTGAGAGGAAAAAAGAATATTAAAAAAAACAAACAAATAAACATTGATTTTCTTTCTTTTATTTTCTCATATAAATTTATTGTTAATTTTTGTTTTTCCTATTTTACTTTAAATCTTACTATTTTTAAGCTTAAAAATTAATTGTTGGTGGTAGTAATAGTAGAAGTAGTAGTATGTAGTAGTAGTAGTAGTAGTAGTAGTAGTAGTAGTACACAGAGAATTGAAAAAGTTAGTAACATATTTCTTGTTATGGTTCATTTGTTTTGTGTGTATGTGTGTTGTGTTGTGATTTTTAGTTGTTTTTTTTTGTTTTTTTTTTTTTTTGATAAAAAATAATATTTTTAAAATATTTAATAATGCACTTTTCTCTAGACGTTATAATGATTTTTAATTAATTGTATTTTTTTTTTTTTTTTGTATGTATAAATACATATGTATTTTTTGTATTTATTTTCATTGTTTATAGTTAACATTTATGTTTTTTTTTTGTTTCTTTTTTTTATTTTATTTATTATTAATACATATAAAGTTTGAAAATTTTTGCTATTTTTATCAGAAACATTTTTTTGTTTATAAAATTTGTTTTTTTTTTGGAATATTTACAATTAAAATGATTTTTTTTTTAAATTATTATTTACATTTTTTAATTGTTATGATGACGTTTTTTTTTTTTATCAAAAAGTGTTAGCAATAATTGGGGGCAGGTGTGAAAATGTTTAAATTAGGATTTGAAGGACACATTTTATTTATTATTTTTAAGGTGTAAGTTTTTTTTTTTTTTTTTTTAATTTTTTTGTTTTAAAGTAGACAAAAAAAATCTATATATTTTAATATTTTTTTTTATTCTACTACACAATAGTAGTTTAAAATTGCACAATATCACAAGTATAAATAACCACCGGCTATATATA
>JANSTT010017841.1:0-15661 GCA_026745375.1 Platyura marginata | reverse complement strand
GAAGATGAAGATGAAGATGAAGATGAAGATGAAGATGAAGATGAAGATGAAGATGAAGATGAAGATGAAGATGAAGAAAGTGCTTAACGACAATAAACTAATGAAATGAAGTCACATAATATAATATATAGGTCTGATTAATTCTAAGTATGTATTTTTCTTAACAATATCGTATAGAAGTATTTTACTTGTTTGTCTCTGTTGTCATTTTGTAACTGATTAAATAATAAAATTTAAATATTTTCTCACCCACTTGTATACATATGTATAAAGTGGTATAGTTTGTATTACGAAAGGAGTAAACAGTAGTTGTTTGTTTTACACCGATGTTTTGAGATAGTATATTAGGGCAAAATTTGTAGAAAATTAAGGTATGATCATAAGCTCTGTTAAATAGAATATATAGTCTATAATTATATTTGAATATGTATGTATTTTATGTATAAATCTTCTTAATTATTTGATAAAATACTGAAATGCTGACATCTAATAAATGGATACTTATATACATATACACATACCATGTAGAATTGTAGATATGTATATGCCAGAGTTCAGTCAGTTCAGTTAGAAATTATTTTCTGTCGAAGTTTGCAAAATGGAGTTTTCATGAACTGTTCCTGCATGTTATGACTAAGCAAAAGCATATAACCATTTTAATGCGTATAACTAAATTAATAATTCCGTCACAAGGTACACGTTATATATTTAAACCGAAAATTTAATACCTTATAGATGAGTTTGAACCAAATTTAACTAATAAAGTAAACCTTTCCAAAGTTTCCCCAAAATTGTTTGCATTAATTATTCGTCTTAAACACTCCGCTATATATAAAAATATATATATGGATATATGAGACGTCAACGTTCATCGTTATACAAAAAAGCGATTCATTTGTATTTTACCATGAAATTTACGAACTTCATTTAGCATTCCAAAGTTTTCAAAAATTTAGAGTTTGACTTTGACTTAGTAGTTCTGCTAGCACAAGCAATCAATATGTCTTATTTAATTTACTTTTGGGGCTGCTAGGGCTATAAATATTTATGTATGTATATATGTAATGTATGTATGTACATATATTTGTACATATACATTATATACTTGCAGGGGTATAATATATTTAAATAAAAAATCATTGTACATTAGGGAGAGAATGTTGCACATAAATAAAAGTTTAATAGGACAGGTGGGTAGTCTGTATGCGTGTGGCGCCAATAAATATTTAACTGTACAAATTGGTGCGGGATAAGTCACGGACATTGAAAAGTAAGTTGCAGATTATTACTTTAGCGTGGAATATTTGAACAACACTTTTATTGTACGTCATATACCTATATAAGTATCCAAAATATAGACTTTTTGTAATAATCAATTTTATATCATTTTCATGGACTTTTTTAACCACATTTTTAAATATATTAACTTAAGACAACTTCATGTGGCTATTATATAAAGGTAGTCAGTTGAACAAACTATAAATTTTCTACATGTTTAATTAGATAGAATTTTCAATTCAAAGAATGAAAAGCGGAAAAATAAATGGTCACTTCCGCTTTTGTATATATCAAAAAATTGTTTTCATGTAAATAAATAATTAATGGCCGTGCACTAATGGTTTACAAGACAAATCACATTTTGAGAACTTTACTAATTTGATGTTTTACTATTAGTAACATAATTATAATAATAATAAATAAAAATTACAATTTTTAAAAATATAGTTTTTGAACTTTAAGTAACCTTACCTAATGTATGTATATTTTTGTAATTAGAATGTTTTTGGGGCGTCATGCTTATAGCTGGAACAGGGAACACCCTTTGCATTAATAATTTGTATGAAATTGATTATATCGTCCGTTCTTATACATAATATAACTAGCAAAAAAATATAGTCCACTGAACTGACTATGTAATATCCGAATCATAAGTTTCAAATGTTATAATATGTAGTTAGAAAAATACATCATAATAATGTCAAATCGATTATAGCACTTTAAGGGTTTTGGTTTGAACTTTTTTGTGTCTATTAGGGAAATATTTATTTTTTTATTATCTATATGAAATTCTTGTTTTCCATTTTGGCCCTGTTACAAATAAATATTAAGTAAATTGAAAACAAACGATAAAATAAATCTTTAAAAATTATTTAAAATTAAATACAGCACCATAATAGTAGCTCGTGGACTTTTTTGGTCTATTAAACTTAATCATACCACCTTATTTTTTCTATAAACAAAACATTATGATAATTCACTTGGTGATAAATTTACATTAATTTTATGTCAAAGGAAACTATTAATGCCAATTTTACCACATTGTACATTTATTCAATCAATTATTATAAAAGAATTTAATATTTTCCAAATTTTCCTAAATAAAATGTGACTCATCATTTTCATCATTTCCATAACTCATGTCAAAATTATTGGAGCTACAAGCTCTTATTTGTTTTTTACGAAAAAGTCCCTTTCTAGACTTATTCAATACTATCACGGGTTTTTCAGTGATTTTTATTTTAATATCTATTTGGAGTTACTATGTACCACAGACCAAATAATTTTACAGGACGTAACCAAAGATAGAAAAAGCAAGATTCAATAAAAAACTGCAAGCAGAAAGATGGCCACCGTTATTTCTCTTAAGAGAAAAGTTGTGCAAAGGCAGGAGAACATTTTAAGCTATGTACACAGAGAAAAAAAAAACTTTCATATTAACGAAAAATTCAGAGTTGAACCAACAAAAAACGCAATTAAAAATCGACCAACATACAAAACATTTAATTTCGACTGTCATTTGAAATAACAACTACTTATTCTTATAGTGTTTATTGTAAACAATCTTTTAATTCAATAACAACTGTTGATATTTGATTCAAATGAGTTGTTATGTTTTAATAATGGTTGAATTGACTACTTAAACTTAAACATATAAAATATTTTGCAAAAACTGAAAATGTATAAGCAGTTGAATTGAATGTTTATTGTTTATTGTTAACATAAAAATGAGGATTTTTCTCTCTGTGTACGTCACAGAGTATAGTAACATTTATGTTGCAGAAACAAGTTTATTGACTGAAATCTTTTCCCAATTACTCAATAATCCCACTCTTAAATTAAAATTAATTTTGTAAGTATAATTATTACTAATAAAAACTGTTCAGAGCTTTTTTAATCTACATAAATAAGTGTAGAATAAAACAGTACATTAAAATGTAAATAATATTAATAGGTAGAAATTTAAATATAAAATGTCATTTTTATTTACGGACAGGACACAGGACATTCATATTATGTATAAGATCTGTGGAAAAAATATCATCTACTTTCTAAAAATATCTCATTTATGTAGTTGTTTAATAATTACGCTGTAATGACGCACATCCTCTTTGAATACGACAATAAAACCCCATCTACATACATATACCGACATAAAATCTTTAACATTTTACAGTGATATGTATATTATATGTATATTTGTCAGAGTGTATCCTTATCGGAAAATATCCTAGAGCTTTATATAGGTACGATGGTATTTATAACATATTTTGACAAAACCCATTCACTGGAATTGGGGTAACAAGTTCAAAATGTTATATTGAAGCTAATATATAATTAAATTTATTGTCAGATATTGCTAACATTTTCGAGCATAATTTTGATGAATGAAATAATGACTATGTATGTAATGTACATGTACAAGTACATATACTATACATAATAATACATATACATATGTACGCTATATACCAACTACATATTTCAGTTTTTAATTAATTGCAATTATTGTTTTAATTAATTGTTATATTGCTTTGATACATGAAGTCATATAGTATACAGTGGTTCAATGGTGTAATCATAGAGTCATAGAAACTGAACTCCACAAAACTCATGTACTATAGGTATTCCACCAAGAAATCTATAATGCCAAGGAAAATAGAGTATTTTATAAAAGCGTTATAAATAATTTTTGAAAATTGAAAGTATGTATAATAGAAAAGAAATACACATTAGTGTGCGAGCAATGTATCTAACACAATTGGAATAAATTATCTGTAAAACAATTAACCAACTACAAATTGTACAGTCAAATCTGTTTTTGTGTAGTCTTTGTTTTTGTGCGATTTTCTTTTACCGCAGAATGTGAAAATTTTTTGCGGAAAATTAAAAATATCCATCATATAACACTCTAAACCTGTTTTTTTGGAGTCTTTTTTTGTGCGAATTTTTCAAGTAATATAATTCACCTAATACCTACAATTTACCTTACACAATTCATTAAAAATCACCTAAAAGGCCCTGTATGGATATGTAGATATATTTTCCAAAATGGGTCCAAAACAAGACGCAGAGTAAAGTGGTTCAAAACATTATTCGTACACTTATAAAATTTACAATTGGTTTTTTTACTTCTTTCTTTAATAGTTAACTGTTAAATGTTATTTCTGTTAACTTTGGTAAAAATCGCAAAGGTGATTTTTTTAACAAATATAGTTATAGCCTTCAAACAAATTGTTTAACTTTAATGACATATGCAATTATGCATACATATATATGATGAATACTTTCTTGAAGGACTATAAATATTCAACACAAAACGAAGATATCAAGAACCATCTGAAATATTCTATAGGAAGGAAAAGGAACATTCAGTTCGCTAACACCGTATGTTGAGTCATATAAAAAGAAACCATGGCCGCATTTATTATGCAATGAGGGTAGTATTAATGGTAGCGGTTTGGGTGAATTATGCGAAATATCTAAACGAAATATGTATGTATACTGTATATATATAGATTGTCAGTATATCCATACATATATGTAAGGAGTAGTAGTTTTAAATTTTTTAAAGATTCTACAAACATGGTTTATCGATATTAATAATGGAATTCCTTCGATATTGGTTTTGGAATCGATTCAAATACATTTGAAAATGTTAAATTTAATTTAAAAAAATCTTCTAATGGTAGGGTAGCCTCATTCTTTTCAATTAAAAGAACATTTAGGATGTCTTATGTTATGCTCAATCAATAGCTTAAAAAATTCTGTAAAAGCTTTTGGGTTAAGGGTCAATTAATCTATAGTTATCAAAAAGGATATTTAAGAGAAAAATCATAAAAATAGAAAATAAAAACATTGTTGCTACCTACTTGTTTTTTTTTTTTTAATTTTCAAGAACTACCAAATATTTATATTTCTAGGGACAGTATAAATTTTGCAATCACCATCCAATTTCCCCAATTTTTCCAATAATATTTAATTTATTTGGGTTAGATATGAAAACGAAAATGACCAAAATAGTAATAAAATTCAAGAGACAACAGTTAGGGTACCTAAGGGTAATAAGGCCAAGTTAAGAGAGATTTGAAATAAAATTAAAAATATTGCAGATAATAAAACGATTTTTAACCCTTAAGCGGAAAACGGAGTCCGTTGGACTCCGCAGAGCAAGAAAAAACCTATAATATTTATAGGAAAAACTTTTTCAACCGGAGTTTTTTTACTATTTGTGAGTTTCTTAAGTTTTATAGAAAAATAAAAAAAAAATTTATTAATTTTTTTTTACAACCATTGTATACTTACTCTTGCGTTTTGTCATAAAAAAAATTTGCGCTTTAGGGTTAATTTAATCAATCTTACAGTATTGTAGGAATAAACAATAAATTTTTAAATGGAATTTCTACCATAAATAACAAAAAAATAAATCATTTTCAAAAATAATGATAATAGGCCTTATTATACTTTGGAGGGTACTTTGGATAGGCCCATTAGATATCCCTTGTGTGGTGCCTTGCCCCTAGGCTACCATTCCAAGAGATCGATGAACCCTAGGATGGTTGTCCAAGATGCGTCACGGATTTTCGACAAGTTCGCCAAATGGCTACCCAGCGTCTTTTGTCTCTTTCCCAATACGGCTGGGCAGTCACATAGTAAATGCTCAGCCGTTTTAGGCAGTTCCTCGCAACCGCACTCAGCCTGCATAGGTGTGCTTTGAACTCGCCGTGCGGAGTGTTAATTTATGCGCGCTCGTTTTAAACGTTTTCTTGTTTCTAAGGCCTTATTACCCGGCAGGCCTTATTACCCGCAGGTACCTTATATCTAACTAATGTAGTGTATTCCTCCAATGAAAAATATAACGATGGCACATTAAAGTGAACAACTCTCTCGAAATAGAATTTAATTTGAATTACTAGAACAGATTTTCGTCAAATTAGCATCGTACAAACTCTCTATTCTCTGTGAATGTCAGAATGTGTATGTAACAGGAAGATAATTTAATATTCAACATCATAAATTATAAAAATGAACTACATGTGTACTTGCCTATGGTTTACTCAAAATATAGGATATCAATAGGGAGAAATATAAGGACATCTTCTCAGACCATAAACATATCATAAGAGTTTAATTTTATGTATAACCTTCTTATATGCTCTTACTCTTATACAAGAAATAATTCAACTTAACGATCTTTGATGTTATATATGGTAAGAAGAATGATTTATAAGAAATAATTTAACTAAACGTTCTCTGATGTTATGGTAATTACATTTTGCCAAACTTCGAACCCTTCTCAGCGATGTTCCCAAACGTATGTAAGTAGTCAACATGGTAACTCCAAAATTGATAGATTTATGCAGCACCAAAAGAAAATTATACGCGAAATAGCGCACAGTATACCCACACTCACTTTATTTTTAAAGAAAAAAACATTTCAACAAATATGTAGCTAAAAAAAAACCTGTTATTTGATGATAATTGTACCTTATGGAAGTTTGGAAATTCAAGAAAATCTGGGTATATGAATTTAAAAACATGTAAACGATTGTTTTTAACTCTACACTACTGAAAATCAATGGCCCTTACATTTAATGTTAATTTTTACAAATACTCTTGATGCCCACTGTAGGTAAATATATATGATTGATAATGGAAACATTAATGAAACATAAAAAATATTCAATTCCCTTTTCACAAATTACCTGATTATGCGATGTTGAAATTTCTTCTGATTAATAACCAAGACTTTTTTTTACAGCAAATTCCAACAAAATGAATTACCAAAAAATTGCCATTTGCCTATTTTGGTTCTTCCTATATTTTGCTACCACATTAACATTGGCTGAAAATTTAACTTCAACAACAGGAGGTAAGGAAATAAGTTAAAGAAGAAACATTTCTTATGCCCCCATAATTAAAACACAACAAACTTTAAACTTAGTATTAACGGAAACAACAACAATACAATCATCAACAACGGTTCAACTTCAACAGTCAACGACTCACCAACAGAATACAACGCAATTGCCAACAACGACAACTGACACAATTTCATTGCCAATTAGCTTATCTCCATCAATACCATCGACAGCTTTTATCTCAACAGTTTCTCAATCAAATGTTGTTGAACCGCCGCCAGAACCGATACTGTTAACACATGAAATTATCGGTTCGGCGGGACCAGACAAAAGGGAAAGTGAAGGAATTCAAAAGGCACTTGACTGGTTGAAGGATAAACGCTCGCCAGATTATGGCTGGGAAAATGATACACATATGGTTATTTTGGCTAAAGAGGTAATTGATTTTCCATTACAAATATTTTTTAATAGCTCGTTTTTTTCTTCGAAAACACATTTATATAGTTGTCCGGAGCACGTGATCCTACCGATGCTGATGCTCACGTGCAAGTTATTCAAGATCTTGAAGATCTACTGTCTGTGAAACAAATGGAAATCGAAATTCTATCAATGTTGGATAGACATCACACTCTACCGAAACCAGTGAATCTCGACAAATTGGCTAGATACGTGCTAGCGCTAGGATCTCTGTGCAAAGATCCGAAACGATTTAATGGACATGATCTGGTGGCTACACTTCAGCATCATGAACCTACGCAGGTATGCAACAAATCTGACGAAAACTTATCAACAAAGATTAGAAATCCGGAATTCCAGGATCAAGAATTTGCTTTAACTACATTGGCAGCATGTAGTTCAGCGGCTCATGTTAGAAAACGCCAAATCAGACGACTACTAGATATTGCCAGCGGTGTAACCGATCAAAGTGTTGGTAAGTTTTGTCTCACTGTCTCAAGTAATGTATGTGTTTTTGTGTAATGTATATTTAACAAGAGTATGCTAAGCATCTTAATAAAAATTCTTAATTCATTTTCTATACTTAAATATGACTAAAGATACAATTGCAATGGTTATACTTGCATTACGTTGCATTGTGACCGATCACCGTCATAGACATCTTCAACATTTTGTTCGGCGACCGGCTCGTGGATTGGCCACACTTCAGGGACCCCGCGGTAGTTTTGGTTCATTGCGTAGTACAGCACTGGCAATGCAAGCACTACAAGATTTGGAGACTGATCCGGCTGGTCCATGGAATCGTTCTGCTGCATCTAAATGGATTTTGGATAGACAACGTCAAGATGGTGGATGGACAGAGGAACCACTACAAGACGGACAAGATCCAAGCATTGGTATTGGTCTAACGGCTGACATTATATTGGCTCTTGGATGGAAAGGATTGGGTGCCGTTCGTGCATTGCAATGTGACCATGTTATTAGAGAAACCAATGATAATCCTTCAGGTTAGTAATTTAATCTGAAAGTTATTTCACTTTGATTTATAAAATATAACTAACAATGGTCCGTAAATTGACATTCGCGAGTAATATTCTGGACTTACTAGTTTTTTTTTGCCTATCTTACCAGAAAGTCGAAAGTTTTTCTTACCTCAATAATGTATGTATTTATATATTTTGTATTAGTGATTTTTTTGATTAGTATTTAAGTAACTGATATAAATGCATCAAATGCTTCTGCCGAATCCAAGTACACCCCTCAATTTGTACGGTACTTGATTTACACGGTTTCACTTTTACGCGATTTGTAAATTTTAAAAAAATGTTTTATTTATATTATTTTATTTTAAACGCACTCATTATATCTGTTGTCTCTCGTTTTACACGGTTTTAATTTACACGGATTTGTCACAAAAAGCCGTTACAACATTTTTTTGAACGAGTTTTCATTACAGATGGTGTATTATATATTATCAGTTTGACCATTGAATTTCGGTTAAGAAGTTTGCCTGTTCGAAATATTCAAAAATGTTCGAATTTTGTAAATAATTTGAGATTTTCGGATTGTCTTTCATTTCGAACAGGCAAACTTTTTAACCGAAATCCCGTGGCTAATCTTATATTATACATATACACCATCTGTAGCTACGCTGTGTCCCCTGGAACGCGTTCGTTTATTCTCAATTGCGAATTGCGATTACGATGTCATTGCGAAGGATTGCGAACATCACGTGACCACAATTGTGATCAATTATGTCAGTTGTGAATGGTTAACACTTGTAATTTACGAACGGTCTATTGCAATTGCGATTGCAATTTTCTGTCATCTGTCATTGAGCAAATGATTAAAAACGCTAGAAATTACATAGAATTGATTACAGGGTCATAACGGTAGGTTGTAGAACTTTTTGGTCTATATATGAAATCTTAATTTTTCTCTATCGTTTTTATCATATTGTATTCCCTCTATTTTGACAGAGTCAAATAAAAGAAAAATAAAAAGATAAAGAAAAAGAAAAGACAAAAGAAAATCAACAATTTTAAATGAAAAAACTATTTGGGTACAACGCCTCTGTCATTAAAAACTAAATTATAAGAAAATAAATATATAATACCAAAAACAATATTTTAATTTGACAACTGTCAATGTCAATATATAATATAGCATTCGCAGCGCATTTGTGTCTCCAGTTTTGACCTCTGCGCAAAATTGTGATGAAATTCGCAATCGTAATGAATAAACGAACGATAGTTGCACTGCAAAGAATTGCGATTTTATGTCAAATTGCGAATATACGAACGACAAAATAATCCAGTCCATAAACGAACGCGTTTCTGTGTCAGTATTAAATTATTCCACTGTACACATAAACTACTATTTTTTTACAAATTGTACTACTTCTTCTTTTTGTGTACTTCAGCAGCACCGCGCAATCCGCATGCGTGATATTTATTCAATCAATGTTACGTCAAAACATTTTCCAAAAAATAACTTACATTTACGATTTGTGTCCACAAAAAATGTTAAGAAAAGTGCCTTTAATTGTGATATTAGGTTCAACGGGAACAGGAAAAACTAAATTATCCATAGAATTAGCACAAAAGTTTGGTGGCGAAATTATTAGTGCCGATTCAATGCAATTGTATAAAAATTTGGATATTGTGACTGCAAAAGCAACCAAAGAAGAACAATCAAAAGTGCCCCATCATTTGCTGGATATTGGCCAACCTGGTGAACGTTTTACTGTTGTTGATTATCGCGATTTGGCTATGCCGATTATTGATAATTTATTGAAAAAGTCCAAAGTGCCCATTGTAGTCGGTGGAACAAATTACTACATTGAGAGTTTGCTTTGGAAAGTTTTGGTAAATCCTCCGAGAACCGCTGATAATCTCAAAAGAAAACCGTACGATTTCCTTGATGACATAGCAACAAAAAAACTTAAATCTCCTAATGATGAAATCAATTTAGATGAAGTGACTTATGAGGATTTAAATTTACTGGATTCCCTTCGCTTGCATAAATTCCTTTTATCTGTTGATCCTGTTACAGCAAATCGGTTGCATCCAAATAATAGAAGGAAAATTCTCAGAGCACTTGAGGTTTATAAAAAAAACGGCACTCCAATGAGTACTGTCTTAGAAGAACAAAGAAACACTCCAGGAGGAAGTAATCTCGGTGGTCCTTTAAGATATGACCATGTAATACTGTTTTGGTTGAAATGTGATCAGAATATTCTAAATGATCGATTAGATTCCCGAATCGATGGCATGATTTCGCAGGGACTCTTAAGTGAAATCAGATTATTTTACGAATCATTTAAGGAAATTAACGAAACCAAAGATTGCACAAAAGGAATATTGCAAACGATCGGTTTCAAAGAGTTTATTCCATATTTAGAAAAATATGACAAAAGTCAAGATCTATTGATTATCGATTACTATCAGAAACCAGATAATACCAATTGTCCCGAGGGGCTAAATTTGCTTAAATCTTGCCTGGAAGCACTCAGAATAGCAACAAAAAGATATTCGAAAAAACAAATCAAATGGGTGGCCAATAGAATTATGGGCGGTTGTGATCGGCAAGTTCCATTAATCTACAGTCTTGATACATCGAATCCTCAAAATTGGCATCAGGATGTATATTTGCCGGCAAAAGATGTTGTTCAGTCTTATATACTAGGCAAAGATCCAAAACTACGGCCAATGGAGAAACATGATAATCCCCGGGCTGGACTTAATGAGGAAGTAACAAATGTTTGTGATATTTGTGAACGGCACTTTATCGGAGAATATCAGTGGAATATTCATTTAAAATCTAATCGACATAAAAAAGGATTGAAAAAGAAAAGCATAAAACATAGTTCAGCAGATAAGAATATTGAGAATTCTAAATAAAACTGTTTTTCTCATAAATGTTTTGTTTTCTTTTAACTGGTGAGTTGGTGAATACTTAAGGATATTTTTTTATTATAGTCAGAGGAATAGTTTCGTATAGAAAAAAAATTGTTTCTTCTATTTTCTATTCTGATATTTGAAACTGGGGCATTTATTCAAAACAGACTTTCACCTAATAAGTAAAATATTTAATAGACTTGAGATCATGGAATAGAACAATTGCATTGTTCATTTAATAAGGTTGGATAAGAGGTATTAATATGGACTCCATATGTCCATGGAAAGAAAAAAGATTATGATGATTATTGATCAGCTACCTAGAGGTTAGGAAGCTCACTACTCGAATAATTAGAAAATAACTTTATTTGGATATTATCTTGGAAAAATCTTTCCAAAAACAAATTTCCAAACATGTTTATCTCACTGACGTTTTATCTCATAGGCAATTAATCTCACCAATAATTTTGTAAATATGTATGTAAATTTATTTTGAGACAAGTTGTCAACTATAACTCCATTAAACTTCATTACTTCATTTATTCTGACAAAACTTGAAAGTAGAATTGCCTCTAATTAAGACTAATAACATTTAATACTAATCAACAAATCCTCTTCACAGAAAATGGTGAGCCCAAATTGGCTGCACCGGTTGGACTTGCATCATCTGCTGAAGAATCTGAACCAAGAAACATTTCCTATACATATACATTGTGGGTTGGAACAAATGTAACCGAAGCATTTTCACTATCACTAATATCGCCAAAGAATACAAGCTTCTTTAGGGCAATGACTCAGGCAGCCGATATTGATCCCCGATTTGGATTTGAAGCAAGAGAATGGCCAAACGGTCACTATGTTCATACTTTAGCTGGAAAAAAAGAAGAGCCAAGAGGGTTTGTTGAACATTGTTAAGAAGATATTTATAATTTCTGGATACAATTCCATTTCCATTTTACAGTTATAACTATTGGCTATTATATCGTTTGCCTGAATTACCCGATCCTAGTAATCCACCTGGAAATCAACTAATTGCACCGGTAGGAGTTGACGAATTAATGGTAGAGGACGGTGAACATTATCTGTATTGGTATAAAAAACTGTAAATATTTATATATCTCTTGAAGTAATTTATATATATATATATATATGTATGTATATATATATATGGTAGAAAAAAAATCGGAGTGGTAATTTTGATTTGAATGTATTTGAATGAAAAAACCTTAAATCAATTAATTTTACCGGACATTTTTCAAGCAAAATTGTGTACAAATTTACCAACGAATAGGCCTACAATAATGAAACAATTATTTTTAGAAAAGTTTTTTTGTTTCAAAAAAAAAAAAAAAGTCCTTAGAGAGCTATTAGTAAATTTAGTAGTGCGTAACCTCATCATCTATTTTGTATAAATAAATTACCAAAAAAAAAAAAACCAAAAATAGTTGTGTATAAATCTGAAGTATTGATTTAAGGTTTTTTCTGAAGGGGTGGACAACAATGAACTTTTTTTTTTTACTGAAATTACGATAAATAAAGTTGAATATAGGATTTACATTAAATATAATCATTCCAATTATTTGAAGCTGTAAAACTACTCCAATACTTGAGTAGTGAGTACTTTTACTAAGTATTTTTTATTTTTCATTTTAAATACTTTTCCATTTTTGTTAAGAAACTTTTATGAGTAAAAAGTTGCTCATCTATTTTACTCATGAGTTACTAAATATTTTTCAAAATATTACTCTTTTTTTTAACTCATTTTTAATTATTTCACAAATTTCTGTGAGTAGAATTATTTAAATATTTTACTCATTAGTAAACAGTGAAAGCAGAAATCCAGAAATATTTTACTCATGAGTTCTATAACTAAATATTTTTTAAAACAATCTACTGTTTTTTTGTAATAGTATGTGAAGTAAATTAAAAAAAAAACATTTGAGTATTTTGCTCATGATTACTTTTCGTATTTTTCGTATTTTTTCAAGATTATTGATTTTAAATCTGAGAATTTCTATTTTTAATCCATAATCTCATTGTTGACCGTCATTTCTATTGGTGAATGAAAACTAAAAAAAAACAGAATTGTACTACTGTATGTATTATTAGAACAGAATGGATGGAACAAAAAAAAAAAAAAATTTCGATCCATAGCAAGAAGACCAAACTATATATAAAATAATTTTATAAATATTATTAGTTTGTAAGAGCTAAGTGCTAAGATTTATCTACTTAAGTTTAAAAATGCTAAAATAATGTGACTTTCCTGTTTGCATTTGTTGTTGTTGGTTTTTTTTTTTTCAAAAATTGTTGGTGAGCTACTTTTGAGTGCTTTTGATATTTTAACTATAAAATTTACTCAAAGCAATTTTTTTGTTTTTCTACTTTTAGTAAGATTTTTAAAATTATAAATAAAAGGAAAATACGCACAGATCTTTTGTGAGCAGTTGTGTAACAGCAAATAATTTATAATTCATTGCAAAAAAAAACAATTACTTATGTACAAGTACATGCAAGTAGATAATTGCATATTCAACTATTTTGTTTACGAGATCGATTCTCTGATTCTCTCAAAATCATTAAGTTATTTTTCTTTTGTCATCTTAGTAACTCCAATTTAAATTAGTCGTCCATATTCTTCTATAACAATGACTTAAGTTTTTGGTTTTAAATAGCTCTACAATGGATCATTAATTCTCACGAACTGCCACTTGTTTGGATATATTTTGCACAAGTGGTACTTAAATCCAATACATATTTAGTTTATCGTTCGCTTCCACTTTAACCTAAGTTTTTATTTCGTTTTTTCTGCTGACGCTGTTAAGGGAACTTGTACTGCTGGTGTTACGCAGTGTATTCCTTTAAAAAAATGGTGACAACAAGGCCGGTTTTCTCCAGGTGCAAATGGCGCACTTTTACCGGGTGCCAAATTTTCTTATTATCTTGTGATTTTCTCATGAGATTCTTTTGGAAATACGTTACTGAAAAACAAAATTGTAGTAGGTACGTCGTTCATTGAGATTTGTCAGTAAAAGTGCCTTTTTTTAAAAAAATTCGCCGGACGCTCAATTATCTAGAGCCGGTCCTAAGTGACATTGTGTGGAAGAACTAATACTAAATTAACTGCAACTCTATAGCTGCTGTAATAAACTAGATTTTGAGGTTCTCTGTTTATTGAATTTCATAATTTAGTGGCGTTTTTACACGATCTGTATAATTAGTCATTGCAATTCATTAGTTCAATGTGAAACTGAAACTGGTCAACAACAAAACTGGTAAATTCTACAATAGCAAATGGTATTATTAACCTAAACAAATTATTTTAAAAACCGGCTTTGCAATCTGTCAAGAGTTCAAGTTATAAGGGATTTAATGCTCCCTTACCACGAATTATTTTTTGAGGGTAATTATTAATATTTAAAAAGACTATATTGCAATAATGTCTAAAATAATGTAATCGCCTATGGATCAACTTAATTTAAGATAGGTTTCGAAATCACACAAATATGTTTCGTTTCAGAAAATAACTGTTCGGAACATTTAGTCTCTGAATCTAAACCAAGATTCGAAGCCGGCACCTTCTGTGTTCCATTTTCATTTTTAAATCTTAAATTAAACATCAAATTGCACTTTGTTGTTATACTGGAAGCAAAAGCAGAAAAATAAATCAACCCTTTTTTCGTTTATTTTTTAATTTATGAGATTATTTGCTGTTTACACAACTTACGTAAAAAAACATGATTTCATATCAATAACTAAAAAAAAAATAGAATTTACAAATTTTGTAATTACAATTTAATTAAAATTTTAACAAAAATAGCCGAATTTAGATAATTCACGAAAGGCACAAAAAATTCTAATTTCAATAATATGGAATTTTTTTTTTATATATATAAATTATGCAGCTTATTAATAATATTAATTGAAAATAGTTTATTTGAAGATGCTTTTGTTTTCAATGTTTTAAAAAGAATCTTAATAATAATTAAAAAAAAAAATATGCATTTGATGTTTCATATAAAAAAACAAAAGAAAACCAAATTAAAAAAAAAAAAAAAAAAAAATAATGTTTCCTAAAAACCGAAATAGGGGGCGGACCCTTTAAAAAAAAAAAAAAAAAAACATACAAAAACATATTACATTCACTTCCCTTGCCAACTGTAATAT
>JANSTT010017840.1:0-15663 GCA_026745375.1 Platyura marginata | reverse complement strand
ACACTTCGCACAAATACTATTAAATCTACACACACAATTGTTGTTAACATCGCTCAGGCTGTATATAGTAGGCTATGTTTAGAGTAATGCCCGTGAGTAGACATATTTTCGCTGGCGAAAGTGTACGTGCAAGGGATGGAGCACTGTAATGTATATTGAAATGAGACTTATTTCCCATACTAATTAAGATGATAAAAGTGACATTTCATAGTTCGATTTCTAAATGATTAATGAAAATACGAGTCCTGATCGATATTTAAAAGTTAACGAAAGGTCCTAAAAATTATTCGTACTATATGTAATTTATTTTCAACATTAATTTATACATTGCAAATACTGTACCGGTCCTGTTACAGTTTACCAGATAGGTACATTGTATGTGTATAATGCAGATATGTATTTTGCTACATGTGATATTTTAATAAAGAAAATTATTCCAAAAAAAAATTTATAAGGTAATAATGAACCATTACATTATGATTATGAAAATGAACTTGAAAATATGAAGAAAGTTAATATAAATTTCTTAAAATTTTGTCGAACAATTTTCCAATTTAGTTATTTATTTTATTTAGAAACAAACATTTTCTAACTATCTGGCATATCCATATAGGAAAATCGGAATTCGTACCTGTGTACTTGAAAATAATATAAAATAAAACAAAGTGTGAATATATAAAACGGACTCTGCTGAAATCATTTATAGCTCTTTAGCTAACTGATATAAATAAGAAAAGCGAAGGACCATATTTTTAAAAATCTCTTATTAAAAACAATGCTGTAGTTACCCATCTAAAACATAAATTAAATAAATATTTATATTATATAAAATATACATTATAATAGAAACTGTTAATTTAATGTCTACATTACAAATTGGGTTTAAAGCTTTTTCTTCCATTTTCTCCTAAGTATAGCAAATTTTAAATAATGTAAGAGGCTGTTTCTATTTATAATTAAACACCTTTTACATATACATTCGCGCCTGTAGACGAATTTCTTTAAATTTTTAATGTTCAGGTACATGTGCGCAGATAGAAACTTGAAGTTTGTACGGTAGAATATTCTTTAATATTTTATTATCATGATATTTGATGTTAAAAAGTGTAATAATGTAATAGTATTGTATCGTAACAGTTTCATCTCTGTATTTATATTCTATGAAAAATTTAAAATACTCTGTTAAGAGGTAAAAGTTTTTTTTTTTTTTAGATACCTACAAATAAACTCTTGTTTGACCTCAGTAAAATTGTAAATACTTAAAATTTATCCAATACTTTTAGAAGTAAGAGATGTTTTCTTTGTCTCTAAATTTAAATTTTATAAATTTCGTTAAGTGCCTATATATGTATGTACAATATATATACAACTAACACGTCATTAATGAAGTAGGGGAAAAACATTTTCGTTTTGTCAATGCAAATATTACAAACAAAATGGTTATCAAACATTTTGCCGTTTTTTAAATTCTATATCTACTATATGTAGGTTATTAGAATATTTAAAAATTTGCTTCCACACACAAAATAAATACGTGGAAGCTTTGTTAACAATTTTGAATTTTGAAAATGCGAATTTTTGTAATTTCTCCACATTTTTGACATATTGAATTGAAAAAATTAAAAAAAAAAAAATTGTCGATAGTTTACCGGTAGTAGGTTTTTTATGTTCGAACCCTTCTCATATATACAAATTTTTTATAAAAAATCTGTCACTAAATAACAAAATTAAAAAAAAAAACAACAAAGGTGAGGGAAATTATTTTGACGAATATTTTTTGGAGGTAAATTATTATATAAAGGACCTTCCATACAAAATTACTCTTATTCTCAGCATTTTTGAATAGACACTACGTAACCTTCACTTGGCACTCTTTTTTTCATATTCTATTATTATTCTTAAATAATTTAAAATAAATAACGCTAGCAGAATGTTCTGAATGCTGGATATGTGTGCAGAGTTGAATAAAGAAACATTTATATATTTGACAATATTAAATTAAAATCAATTTTCTACAAAATTGGAAGCTTTTTAATTTTGTTTTTTTTTTTTTTTGAATATTTCGCTATTTAGCTAAAATATATAAAAAAAACATTAAGAGTATAGCTGAGCTTCTTTATATTCAAAATATAATAATTACAATAATATTTTAAGTTTTTTGAAAAGTAATAAAAAAAAGAGATCTACAAAAGTTTCTATGGAAGAAATTTTTTTACATTTATAGTGACACCAAGCCAAAGCTTTTATCTTTATTTATATACCATTTATGTATGTATAACAAACACAGCCTCTATTCTTGTTTGTACCTATACTATATATTAAGTGGAAGGGCAAAAGTAATGTAAAATCTAATATTACGTCTAATGAAAATTCATATTATGGGTCAAATACTCGTATGTAGACATTGTTTTAATTCAGTTATTGATGAATTAATTGCATCATGTTGGAATACACGTTTCCTATTCCTGTGATTGTGTATTAGGCCAAATGTCCATGTTTTGTATCTCTAATGGAATTGCATAACTTAGAAGGAAGTGAATTATATTTGCTAGTTTGTTTGCTTGTTTGACAAATAATCTATTAATCTATTTTGTGGAGTAGGCATTTCGTTTGTTTGTACAATTTTTAGTGTTTATACAATTTTAAGGCAATAAAAATTAATTAATTAATTAATTAGAAATTAAACTCAAAAGATTTCTTTTCTTAAAGTGTTTCCTATTTAGGCCGAGTGATTCTGATTCGCCTAAAGCTATTGTAGTTAAAATAATTTGCTATGAGAAAATAAGCTTTATAACTAAAATCAGAATTATTAAGTTCAAATATAAGATAAATAATGTTTGAGTTACTCCTATTAGAATATGTATGTATTAGAAAAAAAATATTTTGAGGAAAAACTTGACCACTTTCCATCGAAAAAAAGAAGCTAAGAAGTGACCCTTAGGGACACTCTACAATAACAATTATAAAACCGTAATAATTTCCGATTGTATTTTTTCGTCGGTAATGCAGTTTACCCTTGAGCCTATAATTTAAGTCCGATTTTGTTGGTCATCTACATGCATACATACAATATAAACATATGCGCATAATGGCTAGACGGCCTGCACAATTTAACCCATACACTTTATTCTGGCTCATTTTATCTCATATTTTTCCAAATAAACGTTTAAAGTTTCCATTTCCATTTCAAAGAGCAAACTGAGAGCTGAACAAGACAAATTATTGTGTGTGGAAAAATTCTCGGCATAAATTGTTTGAGAATGCACTAGACTAGATGAATTATATGGGAAGAACTTCGTCGAAAATGAGCAACATCAATGATGTATTTAAGCAAAAAGGGTAGATTACAAAATGCGTGTACTTACTGAAATGAAAATTTTTATATTCTGTACATGTTTGCGCATATTTTTTGCTTGTATTTTCTGTGTATGTACTTTATAGCTTGTAAAAATCACTTTCCCCAATTGTTTCGAAGAAGTCAGCAAAATTGAATGGTTCAACTTGATTAAATACCTATGTATGTATAATATTGTTAAAAAAAAATTATAAAGGGGTCGCTTTAAACTGATATCTATCTATTGCATGTGAAGGGTTATTCTCTATACGCATTAAATATGTGTGTTGTGGGATTTAAAATGTATTATACAATAAAATTATTCTTTTAATATTTTATGTTAATTCTTTTGTTTGAAAAAAAATTAAAAAATTTAAATTTGTTATTGCTCATTTCTAAATCGATTACAATGAATAAAGTATAATTTAAAAATTCCTAATATGTTAATTTCTATTGGAATAATATTGTTTTTAGGTCATAAATAAATAAATTAAGCGAATATAAATATAAATCTGATTGTTTTTTAATGACGAATCACTTTGCTAAAAAAAAAGTACAAAATAGTTTATTGGATTTATAAAAACAACAAATAACCACGTGATTATTTATCCAAAAGAACCGCCTCTACTTTTTAATTTCAATGATCCGACTATGTTTTGTATTAAAAATACCCCTGTAGAGGTTGGACTATGCTTTCCACTGCTGGAACTGCAACGTTTCGATCCCCTCCAATTTGAACAAAAACTGTATGCACACTCCAATACTAATTTACATTCGGGTAACTTAAGACGAACGAATACGAAACTCTCCTAAAATACAGTGAAGGCGCTGGTTTCGCTGCATAATTTTTTCAGCATGACAGTGTGAACCAAAACGTCGTGCTGTAAATAATATTTGTATTATTCTCGTTGATGACTGTTTTAAATGTGCGTTATTTTGCGATGCATTTCAATTAGAAGTTATATTTATATGGGACTGTTTCGAGAGAGAGAAAAGACGACAACAGAGCCGCAAGATAGAAAATAAGTTTTTCTTTTGTATGACCGTTGATTAATAACATAACAACAAAAAAAACGTGTGTAGTGTTTTTGTTTTGCTAAAAATTACAAATGATGATGTGTGTAAATATATCAAAAAAAAATATAGCAAGTAAAATATGTTTCCATTTGTAATCCATAAAATACGGTTTAATTTAATAAATACACAAAATCTGTAGATGCTTCTTGTAATTTTCGATAATTAAAGCTTCACAACATTGTATATCTTTAATGAAAACAAAACACGAAAATTCTTATTGCGTCTGCGGGATCATTGACCTGTTTGTTTCGTAAGAAGCTTTTCAGTGATAGTGTCAGTGGTAATTAATCTCAACAAAGCAATGGTGATATATGATTTATGAATAAAAAAAAATATTTCAAAGCAATTTTTACACAACATAAAAAGAAGTAACAAAAATTATGAATTCGGTAATTTTAAAGTGAAATAATCAATTTTTAGTGTTTGAATAGTGTGTAATAAGAGACTGATAGTTACAATGCCGGAAACACCGCCACCACAGACGTCTACACCAGGTGCAATTTCAATTTTAGAACAACAACCCACAACCCCTCCCACCAATTTACCATCATCCAATTCGTCACAACAGATAACATCGCAACACCAACACCGACAGCAGCAACATCAACTGCAACAACAGCAACAACAGCCCCAACAGGAAAATACTCGGGAAAATACGTTATCATCCGCAACATTACATGGTCAAGGCAATCCACAGCAATTTTGTTTGAGATGGAATAATTACCAAACAAATTTAACAAGCGTTTTCGATCAGCTTCTCCAGAATGAGTCGTTTGTGGATGTAACCTTAGCATGTGATGGCCATTCAATAAAAGCACATAAAATGGTCCTTTCCGCATGTAGTCCATATTTTCAGGCATTATTTTTTGATAATCCCTGTCAACATCCCATAATTATTATGAGAGATGTTAAATGGGCCGAACTAAAAGCTGCTGTTGAATTTATGTATAAGGGCGAAATAAATGTATCTCAAGATCAAATTGGTCCATTGTTGCGTGTAGCCGAAATGTTAAAGATACGTGGTTTAGCTGATGTGACTGGTGATCAAGAATTAAATGCCACCTCACAACGTACAGTTTTACCACCACAAATATCGGCCACGAAAAAACAACGATTAACCACAAAAGATTGGGATATGAGCCAAATGGAAATTCCCGCCGATTCACGGCAGCGAAAAAGAAGATGGCCATCGACCGAGAATAGTGACGCCGGCAGTCCGGTTAACGCATCAACGCCGGACAACAACGTCGATGCACCATCACCCATTCCTCCCAATAATAATTCGTCAACTGTTTCTCATCCGCCATCAACTCCAACTCCAATACCACCATTTCCCATACCACCACCACTTGAAGCGATGGGGTTGTCATCGTTAGTAATGAGTCATCCAGATGATATGGAAATAAAACCAGGAATAGCTGAAATGATTCGCGAAGAAGAAAGGGTGAGTTGTCATTAATATTAAATATCTATAATTTAAAAATATAGGAATTAATTTATTATTGTTTTGGAATGACATCAAAGCCATAAACAATAAAACAACAACAAAACCAATTCATTAAAGACATTTTAATTTGTTCTCCACAAATTTTCCAACTGCGTTTATAAACACATTTTTTGTTTATTTATGGTTGCCACGTTTTATGTCCCGTATTGTACCCCTGAATTGTTCTTGCCACACATACACATGTTGAATAGATGTATATGCATCTCTATTATATATACATACAGTCTTCTTATAGACACCATATACTTATTTATTAATGTAGAATATCGAGTTTATTGTACTTCTGTATGTCATCTAAACATTTATAGAAATTGTTATTGTTTTTTTTTATGTCAATTGAATGTCTACCTTATTATTTATACTTAGCTTTTTTTATAATTTAATTTAATTTCTCTATTAATTATAATTTTTTTTAAATTGTATTTATTAAAAGAAATTTTTAAAAAATTTTATAAAAATAAAAAGATGAAGTAATAAATTCCAGTAAAAAACGTAAAAGAAACTATACTAATCGAAACTATGTATATCGAGATTTATAGCTGAATTGACTATAAATACCTATTAACCCTTTTCTATGTATACGCCACTGTTAACTTCCATACAACTCAACATTACACTATAAAAAATATGAATAATACTTCCAATACAATATTTTAAAAAAATATAAGATTTTCAGATTTATCCTTAGAGCATTGCTACCTATGTATACTTCACTATAGATATAGATATAGAATCAGTCTGCGCTGCGCAAGTTATTTTTAACGTTCATCCTTTATATTTTGAAAAAGCACTTTGGCGCATGTGCAGAAAACAATGTGCAATGTTTCGCTTCCGCCATATGTTAGTAATGTATGAAAAAAACCATTCCACAAAAACATAAGCATTTCAAGTGAATTTAAACAGGGACTTAAATGTGGTCGAACTTTTAACATTTTTTCAAAAAATTATTTAAATGATTTATGGTTTCGCCTTGTCAACTATATGGTTACGAACTATGTGCAAGACCCACCCTAGTTTAAAATCGATCGTACAAATGATTTAATCGTGATAGGTTGGAGTGGTGAATTTATGATTGACGTGTATCGGTAATGTACCGGTAAAGTCTAAAACCTTATTTTTGGTATTGAATTTGAATTTGTTAAATTCAAATCCAGGACGTTGTTTGGCAAGAAACATCGAAACCAATCTAAAATTGATTAGACTCAGATAAAAATTTATTACGTTTTACATAAATTCTGACAATTTCTTTTAACCTCTTCAGGGACGAATTTTGAATTTTTGAATTTTTGAATTTTTTATTTTTTTATCCTAAAAGGTATTGTTATGGTAAATGCGTCAATATCCCTGAAGAGGTTAAACCAACCCAACGTAAAAATCAAAAATGTATAAATTTCGATAAAAAAAATCTAATTATAAAACGTGATCGGTGGCAGACTTTCTAACAATTTTGCTATAAGTATAAGTAATTTCATAAATTTGTTTAGCTAGTGCTTTCAAACTACATCATTATGTGTGTAGTATGTATTAAATAACTATAAACATAAACTTATTTATTGTGCCTCTATCTCTATTTAAACATAAGAAAAAGGCTGCTAAAAACCCCTCCTCAATAAACTAAATCCTTCCCCACTGTTTTCCATTTTTATATAAGAATTGTGAGGAAATGGCTATTTTATAGTAATTTAGTATGATGGGTCCTATGAGGATTAACGGTGGATCAAAAATGGTAACTTCCATTTATGTAACATAAAAAACAAAACATTTTTTGTATTTACAATTTTTTCTTAATTTCATATAAGAATTGTGAGAAAATTGTCATTTTATTCAATTTTAGGTATGGTGGGTCCTATTAGGGTTAACGATGGATCAAAAATGGTAACCTCATAGTATGCAACACAAAAACCAAAAACTATTTCTCAATTTCATATAAAAATTGTGTGTAATTTAGTATGGGGGGGTCCTATAAGGATTAACGATGGATCAAAAATGGTGATCCACTATTATGAAGTACAAAAAAAAAAGTTCGTGCCAACGTGGAGCGAGCAATTATTGATTAGTCTCAAACTCTACAAAGGCGCCAAACGTAGAATGATAATCAAGTTGGGAAGAAAATTCGAAAAAATTGTGAAAATTTCTACATGAAACTAAAATTTTTACATCATATTTTATATACAGTAGTGGAAGCAAAAATATGTAAGAACAAACGTAGCACTAAAATTAATAACTTGAAATCAATGCAATAAAGAAAATGAGATCTAAAAACAAAATTCAAAGTTCGAAAATTTTCAATTCAAATGTTAGATCACTTCATTATATTTATTATCATCAAACACAAGCTTTGTTGAAAATTACTACTAAAAAAATACTAAACAGTCAATTGCGACCATATAATTAGTTAATTATTAGCAAATAATTCCAAAGTACTTAATCCAGGAATACATCAGTAAGGCGAATCAGCAATGAAAGATGTCTGATGTCTTAGAAAAGAAAAACTTTACCAAGTATCGAAATTGAAAGAAGTTTCATACACAAAACGAAAAAGTCAGAAAACTAAAATTGAGTTTTCAGTGGCTACATAAATCGTTGTACCCGGGCCAACAATAATTATCAGCCATAGACTAAATTACATTAAAACTAAACAGTTAAGTGAATAAAGAAACCTAGTTAAATACGTTCTTAATAAAAAATATGTATAACAAAACAAAAATTAAAGAAATCAATTATAAAAAAAGCTCATAGAAAAGCCATAGAAAATATTTTTTTTTTAATTTTGTTTCCTTTGTTTGCGATAAAGGAAGCTGTAACTATTGTTATTGAAAATATACTTAATGTGTTCTCAAAAATATTAAAGAGGGAACATTGATTTGAACAAAAATGTACGTAATGGTAGGTGCAAATTAAGCTCTTTAAAAAGGTAATCAGCAATCGCATTAGTTTGTATGTAACTAGTACAATGTTAAATCAAAACAAAACACTTCGAGGAAACAAAACTCTTTATGTATCTAATATTTTGTTGGAGTCGATCATATGATGTGATGTATAATAATCCGGACAAATCATGAATGTTAGATCAGTTCCACAATCGAATGGCGCCGACATTGCTATTTTTTGTAAATTCAAAATCGGTTATTTAAAAAAAAAAATTTTGCAATTTCATAAAACTGTTATTCATTAGTACACTGTAATAAATAAAACAAAAAAATAAAAAAAACAAAACAAAATTTGAGATAAGGAAATATTTTTGAGCAAATTATATCCGTGTGTTGATCGAATAATTTAAAATTTTAAGAAATATTTTTTAAATTTTTCGTATGAAATTGAAACAATAAATAATAGAAAAAAAAAATTTACAAAATACAAGAAATTGTAGTAGACCTTAGTAAATTTAAGAAATTTCTTTGTACACAAAAGAAAAGGGGACTATTGAAAAAAATTGAGAAATATTTTTAGTTTTCGATTTTGATATTCTTCCGCGTACGTAGCACGACTCGTTTATCATAAACTTGATACAGTTTTTGGTCACACTGCCTTCGTCTTCTATACTAAATATTTCGAATGGTTTGACGAGCAATGAAAATATACACTTGTGTTAAGCGATAATTTTCGAACAGAATAGTGTGTAGAATACACGTGTTTTGTCTTACGATAATAATTAATAAGTATAAATTTTGTTCTTCAATAAACGCTAATTATAGGATGTTAAATGGAGGAGCAAACTGTGATAAATTGAATGGGTGTTACCCCTCTCTCACCTTCCCCATTACCCTTTATAAAAAAAGTTCCTGAAGCATTCTTCTAAAACAGTTCAAAAACAATTTTTCTAAGGAAAAAATTGTCTAAAACAGTTTATCTAAGGCAGGAGTGGCCAACTTGTGGCGCAATTATTACAAGAGGCGCATTGCATCCTTGTTTATTATTATAATTTTGACAGAATTAACATATTTTGGTCCACATGGAGTTTTTAATTAAATACAAAATGGTTTTACTAACATTCGAAAGTAAGATTGTTTGTTCTTTTATGAATTAAATGCATAAAACAATCATTTTATTATTATTAAAAATCATCTTATTAAAGATCATCTCTTAAAATAGTAGATTGGTGTTCCAATAAATGTGTCTTTTGAATTTTGATCGTTTGTTTTACGCTCTTTTGAACTGGCGTAAATTAATTTATTTAATTGCGTGAGTGAGTTATCACTTTTCATTCCCTAAGCGAAGCAGATACTACTTTTATTTTTATTTTCTAACCGGAACCATGAACGTATGAAGGTAGAAAAGGTGCTTGAGTTGTTGGCGCATCTGAACTCGTATGTGAGAAAATTGACGCATGGTATGTAAAAGGTTAACCACCCTTGATCTAAAATCAGAGGTCTCCAAACTTTTAGCCTAAGGGCCACACTGACTCGTCCACTAAGTCCCAAGGGCCAAGACCTAGCTAGCTCAACATATCAACATACTATAGTACCTTATGCCTCAAACAAACTGCATTCTTCATCAATCGCTCATAGTAAATACGACAACTTTCTCCTACTGTTCTTACACAATTTTGTTTTTTCTCTTTCCCACAACAATAAGGAGAAAACTATACTATTTTTGGTAAAAATGAAATCTTTCTCTTTCTATACTTCTACAATTTTATATTTTCTCTTTTTTTCTTGCCATTTCCTATAATCGCGAAAATGAGGCGAAGTAGAATTGAAAAAGTTAGTTTTAAATGCTGTATGACAGGGTGACTTCAGTACTTTTCTATAATATATAATAATTATATATGAAAGCAGCCATTTCAAAGCGTTTTTGTTCCGTCCTATTAAAATGTAAACATTTTTTATTTTCTCTCGCAACATAAAATGTAAACAATCTTTTACCATTCAATAAAAGAGAACACAATTATTGGACTCTCGTTAAATTCTCCCTTATGGATGATACAGCGTATTCTCAGCTTGATTTTGCCATGATTGAAGTATGTTTGAGGCATTAAAGATAAATCCAATCCATTTTATTTACTTAGAACCCCTGCTCTTAATAATATTGGCATTATTTTGATTTGAAGTTACAATGTAATCGAAATAAACTATGGTGGGCCAAACACGAGGTATGTCCGGCCTGCTATCGGGGGCTGGATTGGTTGTGCTAGCGGACCGGTCTTGGCCCGCGGGCCGTAGTTTGGAGACCCATGATCTAAAGCAATTGATCTAAAAACAATTCATAGCCACCCCAAACCTTTATTCCTTTTCCAAACTACCATTTTTTCTTTTAGATTAAATGTTTTTAGATCCATTGCGTTTAGATCAACAATTTTTAGATCAATTGTTTTTAGATCACTTGTATTAGATCAATTGTTTTAGACAGAGTGCTTATAATAGATTAATTACTTTTTGATGAATTGTTTTTTGAATAAATGTTTTAGATAAATTACTTTAGACACACTGTTTTAGACAAATATTTCATAAATCATCGTAATTATTATGACAGATACTTATGTCGTTTTTTTTTTTACTTTTAGTAAGTATGTTTAAATTACTTATAAAATTCAAGAAATAAAAATAATTTTTAAAAATTTAAAATAATTTTTTTTTTTAAATATATCGATACCAATGTAGTTCTAACAATTATATACAAAAAATTTAAAATTTAGAGAAATAATAATTACTATATATTTTTAGTATTTCTACTTATTTTATTATTGACTGCTAACATCATTAGTTGAATTTAAGATTATACGAAAAAAAAAAACAAAAAAACATATTGATTTATAATAAGGTTTAGCCATTAACCATTTATTTTGATTTAAAGTAATTTTTTAAGTACGATTGTTTTAATAAGTAATCTAAACATTAAAAAAAACATAAATAAACTTCCATTTAATACATATATTCAAACAAATATTTATTTATTTTATCTCTATTCACAGCGTTATGTGTAATGATAACTTATATGCATTTGGTATAAAAGTAACTTCAAAGAAGATCGCTTCAGGAGGGCATATGCAACTTATACCGCCACAAAAATAAATATAATTTTTTCTTGGGTTCTTTTATTTATTTAAGTTTCTCTGGTAATTTATTAAAATATGTTTGTAATATTCAAATTTAAGGTATATATATATGTAAAAATGTGTGTGTGTATATATAGTATAATACGATGTGTACCATCTACATAAGTATGTATATATCTTAAAAGAAATGTTGGTGTTAGTGAAGAAAAAAAACATTCTTTTTAATCAATAGTTTAGAAGTTTTTTGATGAAAACAACTGTGGTTCACAATTTCCAACATATGTATACATACATTACATATAATATACATATAACTACTATTACGTAATTGCCACATAATTATTAATATCGACTAAATATTTTACATGCCGGGTGTTTTGAGACCGATGAATAATTTACTTTAGGGGCAATAGGAGACGTAATTCTAAGACTGAATCGAAAATAAAATTAAATTTCGATTTGGCCGCTAGGGTTTTTGTTGAGTTATGGTTGATCAAATTTAAATTTATTTTATGAATAATACCTACTATGTAATTAAAAAAAAATATATAATAAACAAATCGTATATTTAACTAACTCAATATACATTCACAACAAACCACACAAACTACAGTTTGTGGTTCGTTATGTCTCCTCTACAACCAAAACCAAGAACCAAAATCATAAAAAATCTATTGTCTCTTTCCACCACCCTAAATTTGTAATAGTGTTTTTATTTCTTGCCTACTCGTGTTTTCGGTTAACAATGCCTAGCTTTTCTATTGGTAAAATAATTTTTTTATTCAGCAGTTTTTTTGTACTTGTTTTCTATATGTTTTATTTCATTAATTGTCAAAAAATTTTATGTACCTATATTGTTAAAAAAAAATTAATTATGGAGTACGACTTGAATGGTAAGTTCATCTTATTTTATTGTATTATTAATATTATTATCAACTAATTCCAAAATATTTAAATTTGTTTTTCTTTACTTTATTTATTTGTTGATCTGTTTAA
Organism: Platyura marginata; assembly: GCA_026745375.1. Classification (NCBI taxonomy): domain Eukaryota; kingdom Metazoa; phylum Arthropoda; class Insecta; order Diptera; family Keroplatidae; genus Platyura; species Platyura marginata. The sequence goes on along the minus strand of JANSTT010017840.1, from coordinate 2,754 downwards.
ATTTTGACTATACGACTATTAGTATGTATAATATAGTAAGTCAGCAATTTAGCAAACTACAATAATTTTTGGTTTTGGTTTTGCTTGTAGAGGAGCCATTATTAGTTTTTAACAATGAACCTTATTCATTAAGTTATAGGATAAAATGATCCCCGTATAAAATTCTCCTGAGCAAATTTTCCATGGTGAACAAAATCCCTTCTGCAATGTTATTTTGGAAAATTCTTACGTCGTAATTTATTTTGTTTTTTAGGAGTTTCCCCTAATTTTTTTAGAATATCGATTTTTTTTCAAATTTAATTTAAATAAATCCATATTTTTAAAGACTACAATTTTATCTTTTCATTATATAATTTTTTTTCCGAATTAGATTAAACTTAAAGTCAACCGATCATAAATAAGATCTCATCGTCGTCGTATCTGGTTCTAAACAAAATATATGTAATCAAAACACCGTTTTTAAATCAAATGGGTCAATGAAATATGGAAGCGAATTCCACTTTAAACAATTAATAAACTCCCATAACACATCTACCGTTACGAGAAAAAAAAAATTAATAAAATTGTTTTCTTTTATAATATTTCGTAGATCACTTTTGATTTTAATTAATATCTAATATCGAAATTGTACTGTATAAAGAAATGAAATGTAAATCGAAAATCTTTAGAAGCAAAACCCTTTAGCGATGTTTTACCTGAACAGATCAACTACAGAAGATCTACAAATCTATATTGTGACTGGCTAGGAATGAAGTAAACATAATTTGTTTATTATAATCTGCTAAAAATGAACATATACGTACATATATCAAGTATCAACAGTAAACATGTTTCTATACAATAAACATATAGGTACATGGAATTAAAGATGAGAATTTTGTAAATAATTACATGCAGCTTGGAAACCCCCCTTTTTGGTCATTTTACTTCTATAATTATCAGTGTTCATATAGTTCTCTCTCTCTCTCTAGGAATATTAAGGCTTAATTAAAATATTAATTTATGAGGTTTTTTGTTCAAAAATATTTTTTTTAAAACAATACAGCGGAAAAATTAATATTCTGGCTTAGAAATATTTAGAATCTCTCATATAAAATCAATACAATGACAACTGACCAACACAATCTAAACTGAATAAATATAGCACTCAGACATTACATTTGTCATAATCATGAATTAACCCTATATGTAATTTACAAAGGTTTCTTGGTCTAAATCACGTCGCCGATCTTTGTTTATGAAACAAAAATATTTTCATTTATGAATGTGTTTTATTTTTATTGTTCAAGTTTTATAATTTATAAATTAATTGTTGGTTCAAATAACAGTGTACCTACAATAATGATTACAAAAACATGTGCTCAAATACAGTGAAACCACCAAATCTAATGTAATCATAACATATAGAGGTATGTTACATAATTTTCATTTATTCGCTTTATAAAAATGTATTGTTTTTTTTACATAAAAATTATCAACGACACGAACAGATGTTATTTTGATCTTAATTAAATAAAAATTTATTGTTAAATAATATACTCGTACATACTTAAGAATGACGCATATTGAGTAATAAAGTAAAAAATAATCATTTCATTCACACAATTCTTTTATCAAATTTAAAATAAAGCTTTTACAGTGTTAAATTTCTGAACGATTTACTAGGAGAAAAGCAGGGTATCCCCCTATAAAAAAAATTATTAATAATTATTTGTCAAACAAGGCTGTAAGCCATTGCTTTAAAAATGTAAAACATTATATTATATTTCTAGAAGTTCTATCGGTTTCGGATATTTGATGAACAAATGAAGGCGATTTTCAAAAATATTTTCCGATAACATTTTGGTAATTCTTATTTTTTGTCCATTTAAAATTTGAATTCGATTTAGAAACAGATTCCGCGGAAAATTATTTCAAACATGGATTAGTCAATGCCACCAAATTCCGATTAAAATATTAACCACTAAGGCGATAGAGATTTTAAGTTCGTATAAATATGACCCAATTGAAATATGTACATAGTTTTATCGTTTGTTATGACAAAAAAAAAACAACATAATTCGTACGACGAAATGCTTTGTTGTATTGTATTATGTTTTTATTGTGTTTGTTCGCGCACATATTTTATTCAAAAAAAAGTTGATATAATCGAGAGTGTACTGTATCAATTTAAAATATTGAAACTATTTTTATACAAATGTATATATGTATATAGAGATATATATATATATATTATATATGGTTTGATAGAAAAAAAGAACCCGTTCATGCATATTACTATAATATAAAAATATATTTTAGAATTATAAAGAGTGGAAAAAAAACTCCCTACAAAAACAATAAATAAAATAACATGATACACATATATTATTAAAACTACGTTCATATCCACTGCATATATGTAATAAGTATAATTTTTATTAGAATTAATGTCGCCCCCATAAATTTTATTTTATTCACAACACAGAATATATATTTTTTTTATAATATGACGATTATATTATATTTCAAGCTTGCATTTTTCTCTCTGTACATAAATTATGTTGTTTTTATAAACGAGTTTGTATATGTATAATTTATAATAATTTTTTTTTTCTTACAATATTAAATATCTTATTTAAATTATATATATATAAATATATATATGTATATCTATAAATATATCTATCTATATGTATATATAATAAATGTTTGTAAGATTATGAACATAAAAAACGTAAATATACACAAAATTCCTTAAGCGGATGTTAAATA